>VYZV01043701.1:14587-24803 GCA_013401275.1 Pandion haliaetus | reverse complement strand
CCAGCTCCCTCTGATGGCTCCCCCCTTCTACAATTCACCTTCACAAATCTTTCCACCAGGGACAGCACAGTTGGTTACAGCTCATATTCATGTGTTGCGTAACAGATGTAAAGCCAGGGCTTTTTGCCAATTGACTGCACCACTGGGTTGACTCATTGGCCCGTGGAATTTGGGGGGAAAAAAAAACCAAACCAAACCAAACCAAAACCCCCAAAAAACAGGTTAAAAAGTTATTTTCAATTTTTTTTTTTTTACTTGAACTGTTGAATTGTCTGTGAAAGCTGTTAATGAAAAGTCTGACAGCATGAAATAGGGTAAAAAAAGCATGAACATTTGTATTATCTCTAAACCTGCATAAAGTTTTCAACAGCATAGAAGTGATACAAGAACTCAAACCTCCATTTTGAAACAACCTTTACAAAATGTGTGTCCAATTCAGTTGTGGAAACTACTGAAAACTCGTTTTGACTCCAGTAACTGAATCCTATGTATTGTATTTAAGACTTATGACCCAATGTGCAATGGTACCATATCCCAAACAGGGTTTAAAGCTCCAAGGAGGTAAAGTTTAGCCATATCCAGGAATGCAATCCTGAAATCCCATAGCCTGTAATTACCTAGAGCACAGACATGGCAAAAAGACTTTACGTACTTCATGTTCAGGAGTTGCTGGGTAAGAAATACAGTAAGGTCTTAGAAAAGTGATTAGATTCCTCACTCTTAGCTGACGGCCCCAGGCACCAGCTAAGAAATTATGATCCTTCCATGTCAATATTTTGGAGAGATAACAAGTGAGGACATTGAGCCCCTCACACAAGAAATCCCTGCATGTTAGCTATCTTAACAGCTACAGCTTCAGTTCCATTGCTAGATTTTTTTCTTCCTTTCTAAGACAGACCCTTTAATAAAACGTTCTGTATGGCCTGGATGGCACTATCTGCTTTACTGATTTGACAAGCTGATTTGTATTTGCCTCTGTTTCAATAAACCAATTTCATTAAGTCAGCAGCAATGACCCTTCCCATTTTCCTGAGCTCAGATCAATGCCAAGAGATCAGAACAGCTCTATGACCAACACTGCTCCTGTTCAACAGATTTTTTTGCCAGAAATGAGATGATTTGTAAGTCACACCACTCAGTTTTAGCAGGAATACATGGCCATTCCAGCTCTTTTTAAACCATTTCAGGGCAAAGACAGAGGGCTTTTCAGTAGAGGAAACCAAAGTCAGTCAAAAGAACAAATAGTTATTTTCACTTTCAATACTACACAGAGTTAAATTCCAAAAGTCCAAAAATTGTTTTAAAACAACCTTTATTTCCTTTACATCCTTCCTTATTTGCGCTCTCTGATAAACACACACATGACTATCTTTCAGCTCTGAGAAGTAAGACACTCTCAACAGAAGCAGATCAAGGACTATTTCTCCGTGCTCTGAGCCCATACAGCCTGCATTTCCTTCAATAGGTTCTCCAACAACTGCTTCAAGTCTTTGTAATTGGGCAAGTGTAACTGTTCAATCAGATTGATAGCACTTACTCATCCTTACAAAGCACTTGAGCTCTAGGGATGAAAGCAGCTTAGCACTAATGGCAACTATTGTCTTTAACATACAAAGGCCTTGAATACATGCTGGGGAAAAAATGACAGGGGAAAAAAAAGTTTCAGCAGTTTAACTGAATCAGCTTAGAAACAGTTTAGATAAAAATCAGTGAACTTCTCTTACGCGGGCTCTCAAGAAAGTGTCTATAAATCAGTTTCTGAACTATTTAGTGTGAGCAGGAAGAGCTGTGTGCTGTGCTTTCAAGCCCAAGGTGCATGGCACAACACTGGTGTGCTGCTTGCCTGAGACACACCACTAATGTCCTAATACAATAGTCCTCCCTCTCCCCCTTCTTTTCTGAAACAAATTCACTGACAGGTACAGCCAGAAAACAGCCCCTCCTTCATGAAAGTCTAGGAATTCTTTTGTTTGTGTTTTCTCTTTTCTCTTTCATCCAATCCAGCAAATACCAGCCACTGATTAACACCTCATTTCCACTCCTCCTACCTTGCAAGTACCATTTCTTCCTGAAATAGCCCAGTGCAGATGGACCAATATAATTCATTTTGTACTTACTTTAGGAAAAAAAAAAAAAAAAACCAAACCACACACGCTGAATCACCGTGGTTAACAGGTGACTATCACAGCTTGACACTGCTGTATAGACACGGGCTAAGTGTACACATTATGCCATAAGGAATAATTAAGTAGTCTGTTAATAATCTTAAAAATGAACAGTGATTGCTATTAATATATTAGTCATCTCAATAAAACTGTCCACATATACATGATAAATGATGATGCTGACAATAGGATTTAAAAAGGTAAACCTGTGTGATGATAGCATGCCCTCAAAGAGAAGCGAGCTCTGTGGTTCAAATATGTGAATTCAGAGACTAAATTCCCTTTCAGGTCTGCCACTCACTTCCAGTGTTGCACTTACCTACAAAATGGGGGCATTTATATAAATTGGGCATATCTAATTTAATCAGGGATCCAATATGGGAACATCTGCATGAAAGATTATGAGGAAATGCAAAACCCCACGTTTGCTCCCTCCAAAAGCAAGTGACTGGTGTCTAGAGGGACTTCAACTTTTTGGCAGAGAAACAAGCTTTTCCTTCTCAAGAACAGACCATTCTTGGAGTCATTTATCCCTTGCCCTCCCCGGCCGCCTGTTTAAGATCTGGCATTTCTCTGCTCAGGAAGCAATTCCATTTATTTCTGTAGCATCCCTCATGAGAGTCTCCACAGGGTTGAGCACTGAAACGAAAGGTCACCAGGAACTCAAAGCAGGAGTGGGCTGTGAGCTGGCACTCATGACAGCAGGAGAGAAGGATGGCTTTGTGGCTACAGGCACATGGGCTAATTGCCGTTTTCCTGACCTCCGAGGATTTGGCTAAGATGTCAGATCTGAATTTCTTTTACCGAACATACAAAATAGAGTCAGGCAAATGCTAGAAGGGAGAATGCCTTCTGGAAAGAAGACATAATTATAACATCATAGGAACTACTCACGCATATCTAAAGGAAACTGTATCTTAAAATCAGTATTTGTTGCAAGGTTAAAGTGAAAGATTATCTGAGACTGAAGTATTTTAGCTATCCTTCTGCTGATAGTCATTGGTAATTATTAGTTACCTAACATTTCTGACAAAAGCAGGATCTATTTAGACAAGAATTTGATGAGCCACACTGGAAGCATTTGGAATAATGTGAACAATTCTGGTCACTCAGATTCAAGAAAGATTGAAACTGCTGCAGGTATTAAAAAAACAAAAAACCCAAACCCAAACAACAATGAGGACAGTCATGGGAACCAGGAGTCAGCCCAAAGGCTGCAAAGTCCAGCTGCTTTTTTTTCAACCAATCAAAGCAACAGAAGAGAAGGATAGGGCTGCTCTGAAAAATCGCAATGACAAAAACACATCTAGGGGAAAGCGCTGACAAGGAAGGCGCACTTAAGACCAGGTGCAGTATTGTTATAAGAACAAATGGGTATTAATAATCCATGCTGAGGCATGATTACACTGAAAGTCAAAAGATTAAGCATTAAAAGAACAACATAAAAGGAATGAGGTCTTATAACTGGGAAACAGGTTTTAAGATATAGCTTGCTAAGTTTATGGACAAGGCTGTGATGTGGTACATTCAACAAGAAGCGGTTGGAATTGCTAAAGAACACTCCCAGTTCTTTCTAGCAATGCTTCTTTTAAAATAAAAGAAAATAAAAAGGCAGGGCTCACATAAGGCAATTCTTTTCAAGAAACATACACATGAAGCAATCTGCATAGAATTTTCGTTTCCCCTTGTGGATTTGCAAAAAATTTGGTAAACTTCGTTTTTCCCCTATTACAATTAAAACATCTGTTGTGAAGAAAGGCAAAGAGCTAAGACTAAGCATTTTATCAAAGGGTGACAGATTTTTGAAAAGTTTATCAGCAGGGCTTGGCAGCTAATAGTTACAAGCCCACGACAGACAACAACCAAGTTCTATGGATTGAGCAAGTGCCAAACATGGCAGCTGATTGTTTTAGACTACAGAAACTCTGCAAAGGCAGCGACAGTTTCCAACACTATGAACTACTCCTTTGTTCCTAAGGCATGTTCTGTAGTACATATCCCTCCGGTAGGATAACACCTGTACCTTTCATAATGAACTTTATGAGTTCTGACTACATTAGACTGAGGATGACTGGGGGCAAAAACCCCAAAATATGGGCTATGTCTTGACCTGACCTCCTCTACAAAACAGTACAGGAGACCTAAATGGTCCTAGTGAGGCCTTGATCTGAACATGACAGCTCAGGTCCTTATTGTACCTTGAGGACCTCACTGGGAAGGGATGGCAGTCTCAGAACTTCCCTGAAGAAGAAACTGAGCTGCAGCTCCCCTTCTGAGCTGCCCTGCACAACACTACCTGAATCAGTTAGCGCAGGAGGAACCATGTGCTGGTCCTCTCCTTTCTCTGAGCCAAGGGGTACCTAGAGGATGCAATGGTTTTAAGGCCTCAGGAAGCTGCAGCCCTGCTCCCATTTGGCTATAGCCAAATTGATTGATTACACCCTACCATGGCCCTTGCATGCTGCCCAGGAAAATGTAGAGATGTAAGTAACATAGGAAGAGCGGCAAAGTAAGGGGGCTGAAGAGAAAGAGTGTTATGAGACTGAGGGAAAGGAAAAGCAAGGAGAGAAGGCAATGGGAATGCATAGGAGAAAAAGAAGTGAAAGAGAGATAAACCAAAAGAATATACAAAAGAAAGGTGGCATGAAAGAAGAGAACATAAGGAAGAGATGGGGCCAAAAATACATGCAAAGCCCAAACAAAACAGTACAAAAAACTGCTATAGGAAATAAGAAAGCTGACTGGATGTGTGAATGAGATGTACTTCTTTTTGTCATGGCAAATCCACTGCCTCCTGTCTGCCTCCTTCCAGGTGGCTTCCCTGCAACAGCTTGCATTTCTGGTACAGCTGCCCAGTAGCCTAAATGTTCATCTCTGTACCTATTAATGCTAATATTTGACATTGCATCTTGCAAAGCACCTAAACCCAGCTCTAAATAATCAGCTAGTGCAGTCTCTGCACATCTGTAAGGGCTGCAACGCAGCACCTTTTCAGTACAGCACCATTGCAGTATGACTTTAAACCTCTGTGAACAAATCCAACTGGTGAGCAGTTGTTGATTTATCATGCAGTTCCCTGGACCCACACTAAGGTTCAATCCACTTACAAGATTCACCACACAAATTCCTGAGAGGTGACTTGAATTACATTTAGTATTTGTTGCAACATGAAAACATTGAGGTGCAAGATGTTTCCATCCCTTAAAATGAACTAAATCACCTCATTCCAGAAAAAGGAAAGGTGCTGCTTCAGCCTCATCAGACAACGTAGCTCCTACTGAGGCCAACAGAAGTTTCACCGATGCAATGGAAGCAGAACGGATTGCAATTCCACGCTGTTTTTATTTGGTAGTAAACATCTCTAAAGGAGGCCCCGAAGTATGCTTTCACACAAACCTGGTGTTCCCCACAGCAGGACTGTTTATGTGGACAGAATTTGGCACTAGCTATCTTAGGTATAAAGGTGCAACTTCACTCCTCATAAGCCTGTGTTATTTCTCCAACACTTATTTGCTCCTGGCTTCCAAAAGTTGCCATAAAACAGAAAAACTACAGCTTTTTTTTTTGTGAAATGACAGAAAAGTGGCAGTCCTCCCAGCTGCAGAGCTGTGAAAAGATGATAGCTGTTAGAGATATTCTTTCTGACTGGATTTTTACAAAAGGAAATCCGTGTGAGTATGCACAGTCCCAGGGCACTTCCTCAAAGATAACAGCTAGAAGCAGCTTTTGTTGGAAAACACACAGAAAAAGAGAAGAAGCTCTGTTCTGAGGGTAAGAGCAGCTCTCCCTATCTCACAAAAACCCTGTAAGCATCAGTTCCACAGAGCTGGTCATTCCTGGGGTATCTGCAACTGTCCATTTGGAAATACTGTGCCCCTCTTGAAGCAGTCATCGCTCTCTTGTGCTGTTCCATGGCTAAGGGAACACAACCGAAATCCAGGTGTCTGTTCCTAGGATGCCTTTCATCCAGTGTGGCTGTAGACTCTGATCTGTTAATAATTTGTTACTTCGTTTCTCAAGATTACAGGGCTCCCCCAGCTCTACTTCTGCCTGACACACTTTCTGCTGCTTGTATTTTAAGAGCTTCTGGAGCATGTTTCGGAAGCAGCCGCCTGAAACTAAGAAACAGAACACAGACATATCTGAAGATGCTAATGACACAGTATTCCTGGGCTCTTCCTTGGGCTGAGATAGCATCCTTATCTAAGGATGTAATGAAAAGAGACTAAGGATTTTCAAAATTTGGTTCAGTATTTTAACAACAGAACTAACACAATGACAGACAACATTCAGGCATGTACTTTATAAGAAAGCCCATCAAATCGCTAACAGTTGTAAAAGTTACATAGAGAGTTTCTGTCCTTACCAGTTAATCTCAATCATGAAAAAACCCTATGATTTCAAGTACTTCGTAGAATCAGGGTCCCAAATGCACTAAGGCTCACAAGCAGCTTGTCTTTCAAGAGGATCAAGGATGTCAGTGAAAGCAGAAGTTCTCTCTATATTCTGAAATAGTTTTATGAGCTAATATGGTCTAACCAATAATTTCAATTTAAAAAACAGAGCACATACTTCTGCAGAGATGGAACAGATGCAGAGTGAGGAGGCAAAGGTTTCAAAGGTTTTTACCTTGAAACACACTATGTTCTCATTTCTAAGCGATCTTTCAGTCTTACAGTTTACTTATTTGCTTTTCCCCTCTGGCACTTTTAAGCAAAGAGCAGGCTTTTAAAACCATTGTGTGTCCTAATGTTAATCAGGAAGAAAAGCATCCATGGGCATGGGATAGGATGCTGACCATAAGTGTTCAATCTGAGTTTAGGGTCCCAAAACAGAGACCAAATTTACTACTGATTTTGGCTCCAAGATTCCTGGCACTGGTCACCAAGTGCTATGTTGCACTTAAATGTAGTTTTTTGAAACATTTCTCAGAAGAGGTCCCATAAGTAAGGAAGACAGATGACTCCAGAGCTCAAGGCACTGCCCAAGACACTATGCCTGCATGAGAACTAGGACTACTGGTGGCTCCACCACAGGGTAAGAAATGACAATGTTGCACTCTAAGTCACCTCATGACACCTACCACCATTAAGGCACTGTTTATGTGAGAATTGTTAATGACATCAGGAACGCTAGAAAAGGAAGTACAAAGCATTGAGCAAAGGAAAAAAGGTGAACAATTTAGGTAGCCTTTAACATTTGATGCCATACAATTTTGAGTCCTTGCACACAGCAGGAGGTATTTGACATTTTCCTCTTCAGAGATTAGCACTTGCAGGTATTGATTTAAACTAGGATTTATACCATGACTGTCATTTTTACAAAGGGCACAATAAGAGAGATTAGCAAGAAATTGCCAGGCACACCATCCTTAATCAACTGCAAACTGTTTTCATCCTGAATCTGCAGGTTAGTTATGTGCATTTTGCTTTTGCTGACAAAGTGGGGTAGCAAGAAAAGAGCATTCAGCCGAACAGAATAAAAGTAGCTACCGAGAAAGAGTGTCATAAGAGAGCTTTTTATTTTTGATCTGAAACAGATTCACAATTCATGCCGCCTCTTTTTAAAATATTATTATCTGGCTTGGATTAGAAGTTCCTTCTCAAACACGAGGCTCTCCCTATGCACTTTACAGGACATGGATTCCACCTGAGCATGTCAGAAGGCTGCCAGGACAACTTCTCGTTACCCACGTCCCTTGCCAGATGCAGTCTGAAGTAACATGCATCTCTTTTTCAAACCAGGAGTCTTCCTTTGGAAGAAGTATGTTTGAAACCACAACACAAGGAAGAAACCCACCCAGCTCTGTGTGAATAAGACCTGAAGACTGAATATATCATTAAGAAGGATTTTCTTTGGCAAAAATAGAAGTAAAAGCCTTGCTCCTTTTGCTTGTCAGTAAGAGTTCAGCACCTATTTTGTTCTCAGTGCAATTTGCCCAGGTGCCTTTCAACCTGTCTTGTCCCTCTAATCCATTCTGAAAAAATCTCATTTTTGCCTGCTTGGCAGTTATGGAAACATGTGCTACAGCCAGGTGTATTTCAGTTACAAGGGATAAAAATTGCAGGTGAAAAATATTACATTTTCTGCCTCTCTTCTAGTTACCCAGCATCTAATTTAAAAGCAGGAAAATGGGCGCCTCTTTCACTGCTAAAGTCAGCTTGAAAATTGGTTTCCTGTTTAGCCTGTACCATAGGATTTAAATTATTTTATTCTAAAAGTTATAAAGCACCAAAGGTTCTTGCCTCTGAGTGAAATGGATTAATATTTACAAAAATTATATGTTTCTTGATAAGGTTTAGTCTGCATAGCCCTTTATCAATAGTGCCCTGATATGATAGAGCTGTTCCTGTTAGGGTTAGGTTCAGGCAACAAGCATAGCAGGTTTTGTTCACTTTCTGCCTGGAAGAGCTTAGGTAAAGCACAATGCTGGTACCTATGAGGTACAGTTAATCTCCTGAATGGTAAAAGCCTTCAATATCTTTTCTGTTAAGGGAGAAATATGTTGAAGCAGCTCCCTATCATTCATACTGCCTTTTGAGCTTGTGTTAGTGATTCGAAGATGACTGAAAGCGCATCTGCTATGAAAAGCAAGCCATGGAGCCGAAAAAGGGGGAGCAGTGTCCATGCTTCACAGGGATCATCATGGGTTTAGTTAGACACACTGTCTCAACTGGGCCTGCTATTGCATTTCTACAGAGTGTCTGAATGGACCCCCAAAGCCATTCCTGCGTTTATGTAAGCAGCCAGCTTTGGATCCAGCTTTCCTCTCATCACACGGTGAAGTGTTACAGAGGCCAGGCTGTGCTAGGCTACTTCTGTCACAGGAATTAACAGCAAGAGAAAAGACAAAGGGGCTGGGACGGAGACATAAAGCCTTAGTGGGCTGCTTCAGAGGGAATTGGAGAGGCGGGGTGCAGTTACGGTTATCTCCCACACCAAACAGCAATTTTGCGCCTGGAAGCTGCAGCAACCAGCTTGACTTCCCAGGCCTCTGCCCTAAAAATAAGGGGGAACATTTTGCTGGTGTTTTTATCTGCTGCCTACAGTTTGAGAAAACTGCTTTCCTCATCTGCACCTGTCCAGCAGGAAGCTCTCAAAAGAACAATGTCAAAACGCAGTGCACCTCCACGGCCCAATGGGGCCAGTTCATGATGGCTGAGGATCTGACCTCAGTAGCATTTCTCTGCTACTCATTCTGTATTCAAAATGTTTTGCTATCAGAGGTTTATCTTATGAAACTGTAATACTTTTCTGGCTTAGCACCAAGGTTGGGTTAAGGGACGGCAATATATTAATGCTGCAGGTAATCAGCTCAGCAACTTCTGTCGGTCACAGCTCTCTGAAACTATCCTGGCAATAATAAACGTTTTCAGATATGTTCATTGCTCATGCATTAAAAACAGTGTTCAGCAAATGTGAGACTTACCTCTCTGTGTACGCAATGGGTCTAACATAATTGCAATGATCCAATCAACCATTCAGAAAATAATTTTAGTTCTTGTATAAACATCTATTTTTTAAGCAGAGGTATGCAACCAGCTCAATAAATGTTTTCAACAGTAAATAAAACATAACTAAACATAATTATCAAAGTAGAAAATGAAGGGTATTGTGCCCAAGGAAAACAAAAAGCTTCTGGAAAAGGAAAAAAAAAAATCCTTCTTCTATGTTTATTTTGGTAGGCCTGTACTTTTAGTTAGATCACATTTAAATTACTAGACTCAACTTTGAAAAGAGAATAATATAGCAAACCATCCAGACCATATAACCCTCCATAGGTTTAATCTACAGAGAGCTCAAGGTTTCATTTTCTGCATGAAGAAGTAGGTCAGATCTAATTCTTATAAGAAAGTTGTTTCAATCCAGCGTTAGAAGGAGAAAATTCTTGCATTACCAAGCCTGTCCCTGCAGCATATTTAATATTTCCTTGATCTCTTCCTACTACTACGTAGTTTATGGGATTCACCGTGTCTCAGTCCATAGAAAGTTTGCCCATCGTAGAAATACAATAGGCCTTGTGATAGAGAAGATATCAGTATAAACAGAAA
>VYZV01043700.1:0-11167 GCA_013401275.1 Pandion haliaetus | reverse complement strand
TTGGGCTGATGCCAGATAGATAGTTTTACTGATACTTAAAGTACTTAGATAAACGGCTGCATTTTGAGGAGCTGAGGTCCTGGTTCTGGCCATTGAACTACAGAGAGTCAAGCCTGCAGTTTCTGGTCTCTAAATAAGTTTTTATGAGGAAATAATAAAGCAAACAGAAAACATACTTATTTATTTTGAAATCGCCTTCAACACACCAGAGCAATCCTTTTCCCAGGATTCATACCAAGTGCTCAGAGAGTGACCTAAAAGATGGAGGCATATGAATGACTGTCAGAAGTAGAGTTTTCAGATTTCTCTTCCATGTGAGCTCATACCTTCCTCAGCTTACCAAATGTGTAGATCATACACTGGCAGAGGTTAACTACAGAAGCTGCTATTCACCCCAGTGCTGAATTGTAAAGAGCATAAGGGAGTGACCCACAGGATCCCCATTAGCAACACTCACTAGCACTCTAGGATTGCTCTCTGTTGGGTCTTTCCAGAAGACCTCTGGGGACATAGCTCCAATCAGTCACTCAACTACCTCAAGGACTTTCTCACTGCCACAAGACAAACAAACTTCCCCAAGGATGGAAACAAGCAATTTCAAATTATGTCAGCCCTCTTTGGAAACAACTTGCTTCCCTGCAGAGCTGGGGAAAAGAACACTCTTTACAGCGCTCTGTCCCTAGGGTAAGCAACATTACCTTCAGAGACAGAGAAACACAATTATTCTGATAACGTTTGTGGGTGGCTTTGCAGTGATATTTTTTGAATTGCTTTGCTGGCTTTCCTCAGATTTTGTCCATTTCCTACATCTAAAGTCAGTCAGCTCTTGACAGTTCCCAAATTGGAAATGTTGATTTTCACAATTGCTGCATTGTTTGCTCTCAACTGTGAAGATTTCCAGATTTCCTCAGAAAGAGCATTTAAATTCACTTCTGCATGCCTTTTTAAAGGCCACCTGTCCACAGTGTTTAGATGATGGTCACTACCTACTATGATCTAGCACCATGCCTGTGACTAACATAAATGGTATTGATGTCAAGCAGGAGGCAAAGAACAGAGGTGGATTAATGTTTATGCTGAGAGAATTTCCTAAGCAGGAAAGAAAAGTCTACAAAATTTCTTCATGCATTATCTTTCTTACATCATCCTCCACTCAATGTTACAAACATAACATTAGTATCCAAGCTAAAAAGACCAACACAACAACTAATGCCTACAGAAGCAGCTGAGCATGGTTGAAGCTGATGCACAGATTGTTCCAAGTAATTTTGGATACTTGTTATTTTTTATCTCCTACTTGAATTAAGGTTACAGTCATTAACTATAACCTGATTATGTTGGAAAACATAGAAATTCAAGGAGGAAAGTATAACTTGAATACAACCACTGTGGCTACATAAAGGAAGACTACACCAAGTTCAATACAGAGACATATACTTTGTAAAAGTTTTTTGCTAAATTTAAGCCTTCGGGAAAACAGAGGACAAAACGTCTCTGTTATCTTCAGGGATAAGTACAATGAAATGTAGAAGAAAGCACTGAAATTATTTTGAAAAAAAGCTGTTGAGTATATAGAAATAGGTTTTGACTCAATAAGGAGGTCATTGTGTAAATTACAAATTGCATGATCCTGCCAGATGCAACATAATGATCCACAGGTTATTAAAGACAAGAAATGCCATGTCCTCATTTTGCAGATAGAGTATGACATGCTGCAATGATTTCTACATCTCAAGGCTAAGATTATGGTAGCTGCATCAACCTCTGTACAAGTTTCCATCAGTGTGAGTGGATAAACAGTGCCACAGGTTATGGAATTCACCTTTCTAAGTCCTGAACTTACAAAGAGGCTAAATGCAACATCTGTCAGAATGAAGACTTGGAGGGCAGAATGGCCTCAAATGAGAAAATACGTTGTGATTAGCATCTTCAATTGCTAGATGGGTTCTGTTTCATAATCACCTGATGATTATTAGAGAAAGGATACTGCAGTGGATGGACCAGATTCACTATGATTTCTGTAGGAAAACCAAACCAAACCAAACCAAACCAAACCACTGTGCCCTGTCCCACCCCAATTCCCCATCATTTTTGTTCTGAAGTATGATTGCAGATTTTACATTTGCGTTTCTTTTGCATTCATTAGAATGATTAGGAGGCCCACAAAACAGATGCCGCTGATAAATGAAGAAATGTTTTGTGCTTCAGCCAGTGCCAACAATGAGGCAGACACTGACGGTCAGAAGAACCAGCTGCTGCTGCACTCCAAGGGCATCTTGTCAGGTGCTAACCTCTGACAATCACATGATGTAGCTACATGTTTTGTGTTAGCAATATTACGATAGAAATTCCTTACAATGTCAATTGCAGGAAGAACTGTAGGATTACAAAACAGAATTCAACATGTGAGTGTTGAACAGATAAAGGACAAAGAAAATGCTTAGGTCACCTAGCTGGTATTGGAATCTGCATGTCTGCTGCAGTCTCAGAAAGCTTTATTTTCTCAAGGTTTTGAAATGAGGCATTGTTGTGGTTGTGTCACTGGAACCAGAACAAGCATGTATCTAATTCCTTTTTATTTTCCTCCTTTTTATAATTATCTTCTTTCCCATATCCATTTTCTTTTTCTTAGAAATTCCATCAAAATAAACACCTAATATTAATACAGATGTTAAGTTATGAATTTAAAATATTAAGCAGTCAGGAAATTCAAATGTTAATATTTCCATGCAAAGACTATTTTTGATGTAATATATATACTACACAATCTGCATGAAAGCATTTCTCAGTATGGCCAGTAATCCAAAATACCACAAACCATAAGTGTAGTGTGATCATGTTAATGTTGTCATGGAAATTTTAACACTATAATTTCTTGACCCATATGCATTTGATTTCTCACACAAAAATCACAGTTGTTGGGATTCTTAACTGCTATAAAATGATACAGCTGGACTGAAATTATTGGACCTATCTTGACCCATATGAACTGAAACTGTACTTTAATGTAATTGGTAACTGCTCTGTCTTTCCTTACGCACCAAAGCACCTCTGGACAATGGGTACTTCTTTTGCATTGTTGGAGCATAGAAATACAAAAAATGACCTTGCGATTCCATAAATAAGTGAAAAAAGCTAATAGATTATGGTCCAAGGTAGGATGATCTTAATATTGTTCATGGCACTCAGTTTCACTCCATGAATGAAATTATAAAATACAGATTCTCAGCCTAAAAATGTGTGGAAGACCGAATATCTGTCTTTGCAATTAAGGAGATTTAAATGGTGACTCTCAAAAAAGTTTTTAAAATGTCACCAGTCAGTATTGGTATTATGGGGAAAAGAAAAGCCTCTGCAGGATATAAGCAGTGAAAATGAGATTCCTGTGGTGAACCAATCTCAGGATAATGCAAGGTTTGGCTGCATCTGGGGATCTGAGATAATCCACATTGAAATAGAAGTTTAACTTCCAATTCTGCATATTCAAATTTTCCATCTGAGGTGGCTTGATCTTTGACACTGGGCAAACATAGCATTTTCTCCATGAAGTTTTTTAGATAAAAAAAGAATTCATAACATATAAAAAAAAAAAAATGGAAAGGGGTCTTTGTGAATGAATTAATATTCTATGGCACATCAGTCCATCTTTACTAACTTTTTCATTAGATATAGATGAGTAAAGTTCTGTTCAGAAGAAAATGGAGTTTATAAAGCTCAGAACAAAGTCATAATTCAGTCACCCAGAAGGTAAATGTAGTGCAGACCATGTTCTCTTCAATATCTCCTTCCACTCAGACAAGGCCAGACCTTGTTCTTCCTCCTGCTTCTCATATTGTGATGAAATAAATTGCTATGGAGTATGTTATTAAGTGATTCCGGAGGTACTATACTTTTATGAACTGGATACTAACTGAGTGGTAATCAGCTAGTCCAGTCAATTAATTTGATGCATGGTCAGCTGAAAAAAGTTCATTTCATACAGTGTTTTAGCATGAATTCTCTTCTTGGATTTGTTTTAATTAAAGTAGCTTCCTGTTTTGAACATATTCAAGAAATAGTGTAACTATTATAACAATATAACAGTATAAGAAGGACATCACACTATTAGAGTGTGTCCAGACAAGCACAACCAAGATGCAGAACAACCTCGAGGACAAGACTTACAAGGAGCAGAGGTTACTTGGGTTTGTTCAGCTTGGAGAAGAGAAAGCTGAATGGTGACGTCATTGCAGTCTACGACTTCCTCAAGGTGGGCAGTGGAAGGGAGGTGCTGATCTCCTCTCTCTGGTGACCAGCGACAGGACACAAGGAGACGGAATGAAGCTGCATCAGGGGAAGTTCAAATTGGACATTAGGAAAAGGTTCTTCACTGAGATGGTGGTTGGTCACTGGAACGGGCTCCCCAAGGAAGTGGTCATGACACCAAGCCTGTCAGAATTCAGGGAGTGTCTGGATGATGCTTTTAGTCGTACAGTTTAGTTTCAGGCAGTCCTGCAAGGAGCAGGGAGTTGGACTCAATGATCCTTATGGGTGCCCTCCAACTTGAGATATTCTATGATTCTGTGATTCTATGAAATATTGTATATACAATAAAGCTGACTCAAGACCTTCTTAACCACCTGTAAGCAAGTTATAAGAAGAGTAACTGAAGCTGCTTGCCTAAAAAAAAAGGAAGATGAATTTTAAATCTGCATTCTAAAAGCTTTAAATAGGAATAAAGCAAAGACACCACTCAGGCATCGTAAGTGTAAAAATGTACAGTTTGAACGGGAAAAATTATTTAGAACTTACTCAGACAACCTGCCTAGCTTTCAGTTGTTGTCAGAGACTCAATCCTTTGCTCCAAAAGGAAGACCCCTCAACAGCTCAGGTCTTCTAAAGCTGCATATTCACAATCAGGCAATAGCCACAGGGAAGAAACAGTACCCTCCCTTGTTCAGAGGAAAGGATATGTTAAATGAATTCATGAAATCCAGACTGAAAATGAAGTGGAACATCTAAAAAACAATTTTGGGCTGAATTATTTGGTATTTATTAGCACACATACTGCTAGCTACATAATGACTTTTTCAAATTATACTTATTAAGGGAAGCAAAGCTGAGGAAGCTTTCTCTTTGGAAAATATTGATGCACATCTGCACTCATAGCCACAGATCATATTGTAAATTTTATTTGCTCTTTCCTTTCTTGGCAGCCAAGATTGGTATGAAAGCATCTTGCTTGCATGTGCTAGAAAAGCTTTTATTCTATCTATTAAAATTTAGATTTATTACTTCATGGCTAAATATACTCATTACATTTTTTTACCATATAGTGAATTCACCATTCTTGCTTACCATATGCAATATACCAAACAAACAAACAAACCCAAAATACTTCTTTTTTGTTGGAGTGAAGAATGAGCAAATTGGAAGAATCTTCAATCATTATCTAGAAGAATATATTTAGATTCTTTATTATTAATTTTGTTTTACTTTTTTTTAGGGGAAATACAGATTTTAGTATGAAAATGATATTGAAATAATGCTTTATTCCTTTAAAATCCTGGGCAGAAACCAGTTTCAATGACTCATTCAAGGTAACAGTTTAAAGAACTCAGAAGTATTTAAGGGAGAATATTCTACTTACCTATTATGATGGTAAAAAAGGGTTGATTTTATACTTTTAAACGTAATGCCAAATTTAGCAGTTGTTTGCAAAAACTGTAATAATTTTATCTATAAGTAGGGGTGAAAATAACACTAGCTGACACACAGAAACACACACACACACACACACACACACACACATCTCCTGTATTAGAAGACTCCATGTCCTCTTTGTTTTACTGAGTGTTCACAGCTCCTCTCACTAGAAGAAGATTTCTTTCTAATGCTCTGAGTGTTCAGAGATAACCTTCAATTAAACCAAAAGAAATGTGTTGGTTTTTTTCTTATTTGCTGTCTGAAAGTGTTGTTTGATCACTCACCCCAGCATTTCAGTATGTGTTGTGATATATGTATCAGGCGGTATATGGTCTTCCTTATTCCATGTATTTTAAGGTCAGAAAGAACCACTACAGTTAGCTGTTTTGTCCCCAGTATACCTCAATCTCATCCAGCAAACCCTCTGCAAGACCCAGCCTGAGCTATAACACAACTAGTCTTGATTTAAGACTATCCATAATACTTCCATAAGAGCTCTAGAAGTTAATAGCCATGGGTGTTTATAATCTGCACCTTATTTCTTCTCTGTATCTCCCTCAGTGCTTTGTGGTAATATTTGTACTGGATGTACCATGATTACTTGCAAGAATACAGTATAAACTCATAAAGTGAATTTTCATCAATAAGCTAAATGTTCCCAAAATATGGAGGATCTGACCACAGACCTATAATAAGGAGTTTTGTTTCATCCTACTAAAGATTCAATACTTTGTGACATATAAATAGTATGATTTACTCCAGAGATATGTACTGTAGATTTTCCTTGCATATGGGATAAATTTTCTAAGAATTTACTAATAAATCTTCTAGTTACTGGATCTTCAGGAAATAAAGGACTTTCTCATCTTCCTCCTGGAAGTTCCACGCAAAGAAATAACATGGATAACATAACATGCATAAAGTTAAAATTAACTGAAATGTTTTGGTTTTTTGTTTTCTTTAAGAAATCAGTTCGTAGCAAGGGCGCGATTACATATATTTACTTTTACTGTTGGATTTCCTTGCATTAAATTATGATGATCATCAAAGTTCTTTCCATAACCTGGCACTGTGGTGGTACTGAGTAAAGACCACATATTCCCCTGCAGGACATACAGACAATGAGACTCAGGAACAGAATTCCCATCCTCTGGTGACATTTTATCATCAAAAGAATCAGTAACCCAAAACAATACATTCAAAGAAAGTGCAGATTCAGAGTATTTTTATCAACAAATTAAAAACACTTCATGGTTATTTTAATTATCCCAGAGGAAAGCTTTAATGTTAATGAGTAATATTTAAGACCTTTTCCTCCCATTCTCAACTCAGAGAAAAATATGGTAACATCCAGACAACCTTCTGTAAGATAAGTATATTCTATTTTTAACAAAGGATGGAAGTGAAATATACACAAATATGACTTTCTGAAGCCATTTTAATCTCATCTGAAATTATAAACACTAAAAATCATGACTGCATGTATATTGCAAAGTATCACCATAGGTTTGAGTATAAGCTGTCTGTAAATCTTAAATGTGTAAGCCCTTCTATGAGATGTCTGTATTTGTAAAAAAAGAGTTATACGCTTTCCACTGATAAATTTAATATTATTAATAAAATTAAGAATATAATTATTACGTTTAGATTTCTGATACACATGCTACATTTTAATTCAAGTCTAGCATATTTCATGCTAGGAAATTCTACATCTACAATTACAATTATTTAGAGTATGACAAATGAGTCATGTAATGTAATTTATATGCTACAAACATCGGTGTGTTTTACTCTAGTTGTATCAGTAGGTAGCAGCTAAATGTATACTGAGCCATTTTGTTCTACAGGCTGGATATTCTCCTGGTCAGTGTGCTGGTTCCAGAGATCGTCTTGTTATGCATCCCCAGCCGCAATTTGAGTTAACATTCAAGGCCCTTAGCTTCTAGGCTGCCAGAGGCCGAACTCATTGGTGAGACAAATTATCCCGCCCCTCAGGGACAGAAACAAACCACCTGTCACTTGTCAAAGAACCAGCACTAGTGCAGTGGTACCTAATGTCCCACCATCCCACCTGCAGGCAAAGTGGCTGTTAGGAAAGCATATCCATGGATAAATGTGATGGAAAATAGGTGAGGATGAGAAGGATTTAGATAAATGAGATCAGGTACAATTAGTAGCAAATTGTGCTGGCAATGGCTTTTTTTAAGAACGCTTTTAAAGCAACAGTGACCTTCATTTTTCCTTACTGAATTGCAGTGTGAGGCACTCAGAGAGACTTCTGTGTTTCATATCTCTATGAAAGTCACAGCTTACCTTTTGCAAGTCAGCCCTCTGTTGTTTATTTCAAGGCTGTACTCATTTAGTTTGCATTTTTCTGTGGTTTGGGAAATGTGTATTTCAGCCAACTGCAAGCAATTCATCAAGGCCACGCTACACTCAAAGTAGACATTTTTTATCAGGTTTTACAATTATCAGATCCAGAACATTAGCAACCACAGGAGTTACAATGATTGCACTATGCTCTACTGGTATTATGAGAAGAGAGTTTCAACGAGCATCTCTTCAAATTCAACTCCATTTGTGCTCCACATTAATAATTACTTCAATTGACTGAAACCAGCAAAAGAATACCCAATTAAGTGTCATTACATGACTTCAGTTAAACGCCCGCTTTGGAAAGTCTCTCAGAAGATATTAAGTTTCAGTGAGTTTACAGAGTTTTCTGTGACTGAAGGTTTAATTCTTAAAGATGCATTATCATTTTAAAGCAGTAGACTGTGCAGTTACAGATTAATTACTAGATTGTAGATTCTATGCTTTCTGTTTCCCTGAAAATTAAGAAACTTAGTGCAACCAAAATTGCCAGAGCACAAAAGAAAAAAAAACATCTTGAAAACAGATTAATTACAGTGCAGTCTGTCTGTATCACAGCTTCAGGGAGAGGATACATGAAACAAAGCATAAGCTTTATATATTAACTTAGACATAAGTCATGCATCTCCTGCCTTCACAATGTACAAGCAGAAGTTCACAGTGTAACACAAGATGAGATAGCACATCCCAACATAACAGATTTTTGTCTGAACAATAGTTAAATATTTACTCGATTATCTATTCTACCACAGAAAAAATGGAAATTTGATTCTCTGAAGGTGATAATGGCTCTGAACAGGCAAATGGTGGGGCGTTAAAAACAAAATAAAGAAAGGAAAATAACGCTATACAATAAAGCTGGAAGGTGGCATGTCCAAACAAATTTGAGGAGCAATTACATTATAAAGCAAGTCAGTGGCCAGTGTATTCTAATTAAAGAAGAGTACAGTTGAGCAGGGAGAATTTTTTTTTAATCTCTTAGATGTGTTAATAAATTATCATAATTAGTAGGGTCAACATGTCTGATTCTAGAAAAAGGGCATGAACATGAACATGAACATGACCATGACCATGACCATGAACATTAACAGCCTAGGAACTGGGAAAAAAAGGAATAAAAATGACTCCATGATGTTATTGATGTCATTCAGTGTTAAAGCACAGTCTTCTATTCCTTCTGTATTATTTTTCTATATCTCTTGTACAAAGATACAAGCTAAGTCTTAAGGAGCTTTAAATCAAAGGACAAAAAAGAAAGGGAAACAAATAGGTTTATGTGTTTTTAAATTTTGCATCAGGGTCAACTCCCCTCATCTACTCCTTAACCCATCCTTTGAATTAATTAAAAAGATATGGTTGTCAAATTGGAGCTTAGTATTTGCAATAGAGTTTGATGTAAAACAATGAAAATACCTTAAATTCTTTAGGGGAATAAAGTAAAATAAATAAATAAAGGAATTTTCATGAGAGGCTGACAGACAGCCAATGAGGAATTGAACATCAGACAAAAGGGAAGGGTCAATTTTGAAAGACCTTTAAAGAGAAAGCCAAATGTGTTTTGCAGTTTGTTCAGTTCCTGCCAAAGCACAATGAACCATAGATTTTTCCCTTAAAAATGAAATGTGGTGTATCATAATTTGATAAAATACGTGATTAAACTTGTTGTGTTTAGAGGAGCAGATGGCTGTGCCTCCAAGTGCTCTCCCCTTGGGTTTCCAAATAGCAGAGGAAGCAGGAGGGAGAAACACAAAAGACTTTATCAGTGTGCACTCATACAGCTTAAATTATGAGCTTCAAAATCAAGAATATTTTGTACTGGGTAGATATTTTCTGAATTTCTTGTATTTGTTTTTTCAAACTATTTTCATCAGCCACTTAATGTTTAAAGGGTGTCAAACATGTTGGATTTGCAAACATTTTTGTCTTTATTTTGAATTACTCCATCATTGTTAGTACATTTGAGGAAGAGTTATACATTTTCCATGGACCTACATCAGTGAGAAAACATGACTGTCTGCTTACTTTGAAGTGCTTTTGTAGGGAGATATAACATCAGTCCTTCACGGCTGTCCTGGCTTCCAACTGATTTCTTACTGACATTAAAAGTGACCTTTAAAAGGTCAAATGGTTTGGTTCCTTGTTTCCCTAGAAAATGCCGCTTTCCCAGCATGATACCTCAGCAGTTGCAATCAGATTAGTCACCCAGCTTTCTGTTCTGTTTCACAGAAAGACAAACTCCTTAATTCCAGAACTCACCTTGTTTTGCCTAGAAGAAGACAGCTTTGCAGAGCACCTGGCCACTTTTCCTGAAGTGAATGTAGGCATGGAGAGTGAGTAAGGACAGCTTGGACTATCAGCCATTGAACAGGCAGCAGAAAGGATTAATTCACTGACAACTAGGTTATTGGCTTTGCACTGCTGGGTGTTTCTTCAGCAGCATATCATTCCAGCTCCAGAGGTTCTTTCCAACTCACATTACTCTACAATTTTATGATGTTACTTTCACTGAGAATTCCAGATGGGTGCTTTTTTACAGCAGAATAAATACACAAATTGCCTACAATTTGGTTTGCTAGGTTTTGGAAAGTGTGAAATGCTGTACTTTCATCAGTCCAGGAAGGGAGTGCTCTTAGCTTGTGGTATTGTCTTTGCTGTTACATGCAACTGCATGATAAATTCCAGAGCAATGATCCTGAATGGTGGCTATGTGCCTCTCACTGGGTGCCTGGTCACTTTCGTCTTCACTGCATCATGTCTCTGGAAGTGATCGTGGGATTTGTAAAAGGAAGAGATGTCTACAAAGGGAAATATCAAGGTGCCCAGTTTGGGGGAAGTAAGTTCTTCAGCTATGCATGTCAGTTCAGCTAGGTTTATTATGTCCTACAAATTTAAGCCCAGATTTGCAAAGGAAGATATACCTCCAACAGAGGCTTTTACTTATTGCAGTCTGCATAGATCTTCTAACAACAAAATGAAAATGGAATTTGGGAATATTAGACCATCTGTACAGGCAGAAATAAAAGAGTTTATAGGGCTGTGCTGAGCCTGGCCATTAAACTTCATATGGGATTTAGGTCTTATTTTCCTCCGTTTCATTCCGTGTGAGTTC
>VYZV01043699.1:53878-68400 GCA_013401275.1 Pandion haliaetus | reverse complement strand
TGCAGTATCTCTCTTGAACCTACCCAGCCACAGAATTCATTTCTTGCTTTGGGCACTTAACACCCATAAAAGTTTTCATTATTTTTAGGAGTAACAGGGATACCAGTGGCCAAAAGAATGAAAGTGATAATCTGGTAGTGACAGCACATCCTTTAAAAAAAACACCCCTTCATTGAAATTATCACATTGCTGTGCTCTAGCCTTTTGATTAAGTTGGCCATTACTCCCAATAAACAGCAAACAAGGGTCAACTAAACAGAACCGATCTGATTCAAATCAACACTGCATGCTCCTAAGGTGGCACCTGTTCTTTGATAACCCTGTTCTCTGTCCCCAGTGGTACACAGCAGAAGAAAAAAAAAAAAAAAAAAAAACAAAGCAACTATTACTCTGTCACACCAACCCCTGGACATGACAACCTTGAAGTCATTATGTAATGTAAGAAAACTTAAATTCAGCTAACACAGTCAAAGGATCAGTAACTCCTGCTTCAAAACCAGTCATATTTATTTGTCTTATTGACTACCAATGCCAAAATCAACCATCACTGCACACTAGTTAAGCTGACTGGTGTCAAGCAATAAATATTGGAACAATAGCTTAAACAGGTGCACCTGTGAAAAGTTATAGCTTGAAAGAAGTACAAGGAGAGAAAGCTTTCCCTTACAGAACACTAACTGCAAGGGAAATCGGCTCTATATGGTGCAGAGCCACAGAGAATTTTTCAGTCTTTGTGAGTCACAGCATCATGCCATGCTCACAACAGATCTCTCCTCCACTGATAGCCAGATGGACAGAAGGGCTGAAGAATGTACCTCCAGTATAAATGAAAGAATGGGCCTAAATCAATAACATGGTAACAATGTTTTCACATCATTAAAAAAAAAAGTTAGTTATGTATCTGCACACTAGGAGACTGAATCTTAACCACATAACCAGGAAAGGACAGAAAGTAAGAGTCAAACTTACAATTTCCTGATAAAATCCAGTGTATCTTTATCTTTAGCAAATATGTCAGCTAAAATATGCTGTACTCCAGCCTCTACTTCCCAGATAGTGGAAAGGCCTTAGAGAAAAAAATAGTTAATAATTAAAAAAAGCTAATATGAAAAATTACTTTTACAACTGCACAAGCACTAAGAAAATATATACAAGCTAAAAGAAAACTGATGCAAGATATCTGACTGATTTGCTGGGGTTTCAATGAAGAATCCTAGTTCATTAGGATTTTTTTATTAACTAAGCTGGCCTTCCAAGACATCAGAAACCATTATATTTTTCATGAGCCTAAAGTGACCAGTGCAGTATCATAAATCAAAATAATATTAAAATGAGAGAAAAATAATATTTTTTTTTACTTTGATGCTAACAGATCTTGACATTTATGATGCAAATTAATTACTTACAATAGTAAAATAGAATATTCAAGTATAATTTTTGAGGTTGTAATAAAATAAGTAATTGCAGCAGAAGTCTACATGGTTTGCTACTGATATGGAAACTGCCTAACATCTTTACAGGCAATCCTGTCTTTTGTGTGTGCGATAGGTTTGTATTTCCCCTGGTTTGTAGCAGGAGTTTGCACAGTGACGCTTCTGAGGTCAGGGTACCCTCATCCTCTCCCACAAAACACTGTTCAAACAGTGAAGTTATAAAATGTCTCCATAGACAAAGTATTCTAGAGATCTGATAACAGAATCATTCAGCTTTCCAACACAGAACCATCCCTCGCTTCAAAAAAAAGACCAGGAGAGGTGGCACAGTATTCTCCTTAGCATAGCGGCTGAATTGGACCAGAACCAGAAGGTAATGAAATAAACCTGACATCTTGTATTTTAAATCCATATAGCTAACCTGTTTCTAGCCACGGTCAGTAACAAATGCTTCAGAGCAAAAAGGAAGAATCTTAGAGCTGGCAGATGCAGCTTTAATTGTCTCCTGCAATACACATTATTTTTCACTCTGCTATCTGACGGACTACCAATATCTTGAAAGAGCTTTAACAACACCATTTTAAAAAAACCTGCATAGCTCTAAAAACTAATATTTGTATTGAATCCAGAACCCTGCTTCTGACTGGGTTATAGTTACACACTATAAAAAAATTAATCTTGCCCTTTTTTAAGAAGGGAAAGCTAAACTTACCTGCCACAAAGAAAAACAAAATTGTGAGAGTAAAAATATGTTATTAAATGCCTGAGCTGATCAGAAGTTGTGGAATTTGGATCCTTACATCTATGAGTTAGTGTTTCTTATGGTAAAAGTAATGTCATGTCAGAATACAAAGCTAACAGGAATTATAAAACATGCATTACATTGAATATGAATTGAGACACTCAAGTACCCAAAGTGTACACAGCAACACTACTTTAATTCTAGCAGAGAATTTGAATGAGATAGAATAGGCCAAATCTAGTCAGGATTAAAGAAAATCAAAAAGTTCCCATTCAACAAGCAGCACTCACATGGGCATTTTACTGTGTCCACTGCAAAAACAGCACATGCTTGCATAATTAGAGAAATATTGGACAATGCATACAACTAAAAGGAAGAACAAAATTTTCTGGTGAGCCTGCTTCCTTAACTTTCAAATATCTGGCCTTGAAATAAGAACTGCTGTTTTTACTTCAGTTTATTTTTAGTGTAAGTTTAAAAACACTGAGAATTTAAAAGAACTGAATGTTAAGATTTGATGAAAACTTTTCTGTATGGCAAATGGCTCATCCCTTTAAAAAAATTCACTCTGATCTCAAGTTGTAGATAGGTTGTCAAACTGGCTCCCACGTTGATAAAAGTGACCCAGTTCATAGACGTATGTAATTTCTGATGTGCCTTTCAAATGAAAACCATTATATAAACCTAAGCAACATTATTTTTAGCACAAAATTGAAAATAAGTGTACTGATTTTCAAAAACTGCCATGTTTATGCTGCAACAAATAGCACTTCCTTTTGAATGCACCCTAAACTTTCACCGTGAAGATTTTCTTTTGGGTCTTTAGACTCTGCCAGAATAGTCAGATATGCAGTTGCAATATACTTCTGTATGAAGTAATAGCATATGCTAAAATGCAGTAATTAAACAATCAGAATATTTGGTATCTGATTTTCAATGCAAACTTAGGATCATTTTATAAGCAATATTTAAATAAAAGAACACCTGAAGTGGGAAGAATAAGAGTCAGCCTCACTAGGGAGGTTCAGTACCTTGATGTTACAATTCAAAAAGTAAGTGTTGGGGCAGGGAAGAAGAAAAGTACATCTCTATTTTAACACCATACAGAAGGCTGCAGTCATCTTCGTATTTTATTGTCAGAGATTGCCCCCTACAGATTCACCCACAACTGCATTCACAAAGAAACACAGTTCTGCAGTCTATAGGTGACAATCATGTCAATAAAGCTCCTGCTCAAGTTTTGGAGATTACATCTTCTCCAACTCATACTGCCATTCAGTAACAAAAACTCTCCTGCTCAGTCAAAATCACAGTCAAAATCAAAAGGCCAGTTTTTATTAAGACATACTTTGATGGGTGACATTTACTTCTGTACAGACCATGAGCATAAGCCCCTTGTAAAATCAGCGTTGAATCTTCAGTAAACAATCCAAGCAAGAGTAGAACCATGGAGAGGTCTCAGGTGTGCAGCACAGTCCCCTCTCTCTTACCATTGAATACAGATGTCTACTATAACATCTCCAGACTTCTGTCCCTTGTATATACCAGAATTATTACCATTTACAATACAAAAAGATAGAAAAGATTGGAGAGCCATGGCATTGTATATAAACTCTTACACATGTGGCTAAAAGAACTGTTGAATTTTAAGTAGTTGCATAACTTCCAGTGACATAAGAACAATTAGAGTAACTCCCCTTTTAGAGTAACTCCCCTTTTAAAATATTTTCAGACATTTAGGACATTACTGCTCGTAGAAGCAGAGCACTTACCTTTAGTATTGGGTCTAACGTAAGAAAAGAGATTGAGTTCCATTGGATTCTGCAGGAGGGATAGAGCAGCAGGTTCTAATCCCAGCTGCTTGGCCCTCTGGGCTTTGGTGCCTTTACTCCCAGTTTTATAAGGTGCAGACTTATGAGAAACAAAACCCACAATTATTAAAATGCAAGGAAATATTTCAGTCATGCTATATACTTCGTATTATGCACTATTTAGTTATGCAAGATTACATTTAAACTAAAGATGACCTAAGAAAGACTAGTGTACTGACCACGTGGTCTAATTCTTCCAAAGTTCTGCAATTTAATAATGCTGTTAAAAGGCATCCAGACAATTTCCCTTCTTTCTTCAACTTCTGTATTATGGTATGTGTCTTCTTTGCAACAATACTAAAACGCAAGAGATTGATATTAAGTCACATTTCATGGTGGATTAAAAAGGCTATTGATTGTGACCCTGTTTATTACACAGCTGAAACTTTCTGAAACCCCTGAAGATTGTATCTCATGCTAATCCTCAACAAACCAGGTCTGATAATCCAAAAGAGTTTCTAACTGTGTGCTGGTTTTGGCTGGGATAGAGTTAATTTTCTTCATAGTAGCTAGTATGGGGCTATGTTTTGGATTTGTGCTGGAAACACTGTTGATAACACAGGGGTGTTTTCATCACTGCTGAGCAGTGCTTACACAGAGCCGAGGTCTTTTCTGCTTCTCACCCCACCCCACCAGAGAGTAGTCTGGGGTGCACAAAGAGTTGGGAGGGACACAGCTGGGACAGCTGACCCCAACCGACCAAAGGGATATTCCATACCATACGATGTCATGCTCAGCATAGAAAGCTGGGGGAAGAAAAAGGAGGCGGGGGGGGAAGTGTTTGGAGTGATGGTGTTTGTCTTCCCAAATAACTGTTAGGCATGACAGAGCCCTGCTTTCCTCGAGGTGGCTGAACACCTGCCTGTTGATGGGAAGTATTGAATGAATTCCTTGTTTTGCTTTGCTTGCATGTGAGGCTTTTGCTTTACTTGTTAAACTGTCTTTATCTCAGCCCATGAGTTCTCCCTTTTACTCTTCCAATTCTCTCGCCCAAC
Source organism: Pandion haliaetus (assembly GCA_013401275.1). Classification (NCBI taxonomy): domain Eukaryota; kingdom Metazoa; phylum Chordata; class Aves; order Accipitriformes; family Pandionidae; genus Pandion; species Pandion haliaetus. Next base: position 63,359 of record VYZV01043699.1, on the reverse strand, counting down.
CCATTGTGAGGAGAGAGCGAGCGGCTGTGTGGTGCTTAGCTGCCGGCTGGGGTTGAAGTATGACAAACTATTACTCTCTTTTTCCAATTAGTTCAAAACTGTATCAAAATATCTTGTGGTAACTTTAAGAAAAATCATCAAACAATACTGATAGTCATTACTGCTATACACATTTTTGCAGGATTACTGGCCTGGAAGCCAATAAAAAGGCCTCAAGTGAAATCCATGTTGATGAGAACTTACAGCTGTAATTCATTGCAAGATAGTTTTGCAGCATCAAGTACAGGGTACCAAATTTTAAACTCTTAAACCTTCAATAAGATACCTGTGAGCAGCTGCAAGCAGCAAAGGTATTTTGTTAGGATTTAAATTACTTGTTCAGACAAGAACTCTCTCAAGCCACCTTCCCTCTTTGGAAAGAATCTCTTGCTAGGGGATAGCAGGGAATACAAGGAGGAAGCCACCATGTTGACAGAACAGCTGGCAAGTCTGTTCCCTTGCCTTCTCAAGGACATACAGCCACCCAAAAGCGAGAAGGAATGACAGCAGTCTCATCCACTGCTGCAGCGAGCTTTGCTGATCATTTCTTTGCTGCACTGATCGGGATGGTTTGACCTGCCTGCCTGGTACACTAGAACCTCAAGTAATACCCTTCACTAGAGGCTTTGCTGCTCCAAGCAGCGAGCCAAGGGATTCTTAGCAATTCTTTTTCAAAGGGTGCAGCTTACATCTACTCAGGTTACATACCACCAGAACCTGTAAACTGCTCCTTTAATAAGTTTTTTCTCTGCAGTTTTAGTAAACTGCAGAGAAATTAAGATCTTAACTTTTCTTTGGCAATTCATAATGCCAGATTTTTTGTTACTTGCAGTAAAAAAANAAAAAAAAAAAAAAAAAAAAAAAAAAAAAAGGTATCAAGCATAATTACCTCAGTTTTATTCTTTCTTCTTTAGGAGTTCCTTTATAATTGCAGTGTGTACAAAGTGCCAAAACAAGGGACACAGAAACAGCAGCCAGTCGTTATTTACCTCCCCTACCAGATACCTCCTTGCATTAACTTACTTACCGTAGCTCTTCCAATGTTTGCTGCACTTCTCGCAAAGCATCAGCCTCCAGATTGCTGATGAGCTCTTTTCGATACCGAGCAATAAAAGGAATTGTGTTTTCTTCTCGAAAGAGGCGAATTAAGTTTGCACATACCCATGGTTCAATATTTGTTATTTCTGACAAGGCCTGTCAGAAGCAAAAAAACCCAAATATTTAAGAGAGGTGATAGATTGCTTTAAACAGCCTCTCATTCAATGTTCAAAACCACTCCCAGAATATTATTATGCTGGCCAGCAGTGACTACTGTCCTCCCTAAAACAGGATGCCAGGCTTCCCATGCATCCAGCCACCACACCTAGTACTTCAGAAAGACATGCAGCAACCAATGTTTCCAGAAACTTTTAACTACAGAAGAAAAATACTGGAAGAAGTGCTTCTTCGGAACAGAAAAAAAAAACAATTAAAAAAATCAGAAAGACAACAAACTGCGCATGGCAACTCAGAAAAAACTTGGAAATATTTTTTTGTTTTTTAAAACCAACACTGACATACCTCATGGTTAAACAAAACAAACAAAAACCACAAACCCAGAGCTGACACAAATCTCCACCAATAACTGGAAACTAGCATAACATTACTAACGATTTTAACATGAACCAAGCCGCACAAAGTTAAACATGATTTTGTACAAATTGGGCTTTCTAAATATATAGTGTATCAATACTGAATCAAGGACAAACTATGTAAGTACCATAGCTTGGTAACATTTTAACTATCACAGTTTGTTTGTACTTTGCTACAGTTATTCCCATAGACTGCTGATTTAAAAGCCTTTCAAAAGTTTTATTCTGAAGCCTAAAAATGTAACAACTCCTGCACAATCATATTCACTGCTTTTAGAGCAGCAATACATAAAGATCAAATTCTCCATCTGCATTTCCAGGAATATTTTAGAAGACTAGGTATAAAATTTTGTTACTGTTCTTAAGCAGGCAGTACTAAGGATGATGAATAGAATGTGCCCAATCTATTCCCATTCTGCTTATACTAAAATCTCCCATAACCACACCCAGCCTCTCAGAACAGGAGCTATCCTAAAACTGTCTTCACCTGAATGGCTTCAAAGTTAACATCCTACAAAACCAAAGATGATATCTCCCTTGATGTCACTGTTGTTCCAAGAATCCAATCTCCTCCTTGATGGTACTGTAAATTGATATACACCCTCAAATGAGTCTCTACAATGAAATGACCCACAGTAACTAAATCTTAAATTCTGAAACTCTGCACACAGACATCCCAAATCTTTCAGCACCTCTTCTTGCAGGAGTTTCGGTTGACTATATCCACAAAAAAACCACCATGTGCCGATACACAAAAAACATGCAAACTGTTACAGGCAAGCTTTGTACTAAGGACTGCCTAAGTCACAGATATAGGAATAATGTTAAAGTTTTAAGTTTTAACAGTTACCAACCAACATTTTTATTTATACACGTATTATTACAATTTAAGCTGAGGTTAAATGACTACTTAACAGCACAATGACTCTCTGATACTCCAACTGATGCCAAGAGGACTGAAATTGTATGTTAAGATTCTAAGTGCTAATTATGTAGGAAACCGTTTCATTGATACCTTAGAAAAGGAAAAGATCTCATACCTGTACAATATCCCAGTTCATTTCAAATTCTTCTTTTACTTTGTTGCCTCCTAGATTTTTAACCGGCTTTCCTTCAGGACATGTAGTTGACTTAATCTTTTTAAAAGGTGGTTCATCAAATGCAGAATCCTGCTCAGATTTCTCATGTTTCACTTGATTTCCCACTAAAGGAACACTTGTTGAGGGTTTTTCATCATTCTCTAAACTCTTTACATTCTTCCCTTGGAATGAATGAATCGCCATTTTTTTAGGCACTTTTGGCTTTTGATTTAAAATTTTTCGTTTAGTGCCTATACCTTCTTCCTTAGGCTTCTGAAGTTGCATTCTATCATCTTCTGCAGGAGCAATAGGCAAAGATACATCCTGCCAAAAAGGCATTGAAACCATATTAAGCATTGACTGTTACAAACTGGTTCAACATTTCAGTTAAAACCTAGGAAGACTTGATACTACACATGATTTTCCAAAGTAATGTCTCTGTCTGGTAGGAAAATGCCAAGCCAGAAATCAAGTAACCTGAAATGTATCTTGCATGGAGGAAAAGACAGAAAATACCCAGCAGAACTGTGATTTAAAAGACCAAATAAAATTATCCTGGAAAGACTTAAACTGGGCTTTCCTTCAGAAGATACTGACCTATAGTCCTTGCCTCTACCCACCTCAACAAAACAGGGAACAGAAGGGCAGGGAAGCACTCTTCTAATGAGGTGTTTGGTGCAGCATGGGCCCTGGAACTGAGGTTTGGTCTGCTAAGATACTGTTTAACCTTGGATGAGCCACACCTTCTTTCCTGAATTTCCCCAGAGCTCATCTTCAGACAGCAGAAGGACTGCCTTCTGTCACGACCTGACCTCAGATGTTAATCTTTGACAGAAGTAAGAAACTTCTGACAGAAGTGCATCTTCTATTCATGATAATAAAACTGCTATCCTTATTGGGTCAAACAGCCATGCAAGGAAATGTAAGTACAGGCCTTCTTTTTATTGTAGTACCCAGCCAGTGAAAAGGTAGAAGACATCAAAGGTGCAAGACAGAAACTAAAGATATTAGAGTGATTAGTTTTCATTACAGAAAGAACAGAGGTATTTATTTATTTTTGTTGTTGAAAGATATCTCCAGGAAAAAACATGTCCTGTTATCATTGGCCACAATTTTAAAATAGGACCCTTAGGTCTGGCACACTTAAATGTGTAAGAAAGCCACGTTTATGAAATACACTAAATATTCACAGTAACAGTGGAATTAGATGAGCTGATCAGACTCAGGCAACTGAGCTAACCTGAGTTGGAAAAATTCTGCTCACTTACTTGCCAACCATGGTAACTAAATATCTCTTGCTTACAGATACTCACCATTTCCTCTTTTACTGCTACCTTCTTGACCTTTTTCCCAGGCACAGCCGACTGTGGAGCAGCAGCAACTTTTTTAGTTTTTGCCCCTTTTTTCTTTGGCAAGCAAGCTCTCTTGGTGATTTTGCTTTTTGGCTTCCACTCCTCATCTTTCTCCTCTGATTCAGAGCTCCTGAAAAACAAATGAGTAAACAATATTGCTTATGAGAATAAAAATACATAAGCAAGCCAGTCTGAGTGTTTTCTGACATGAAAGGAAGTGAACAAGAAAAACGAACATAAAGGTAGGCAGACTCAAATATAGGTCTTTTATGCTGTTGCAGAGCTAATGGCTGGAACAATTTACTAAGCTTTCCTGAAGCTGGTCACTGGGATGTGTACACACCTGATTCTGTTTGGACAACTGGCAATTCGGTTTCACCGTATCTTCACTGTAAGCATGAAGAGCATAGGTAATTTGTGTTTTATAACTGAATAGAAGTTTTGTGCATTAAAACTTTTTAATCAACCTCATGCTTAGCATAAACCTTTAAAAACAAATCCTAAGGAAAAAAGTAATCTTACAAATTAAGAAATGAAGGTAGTTCATCATCTTCTGATGTAAGGGCTTTGGCTTCAGATTTCACCCTCCTTGGTAGAGATGACATCTGAAAGAGAGGTGAGAAGAGAGAAATAGAACTTTTGGTTGAAGATCTATTCTCTTATTCAGCCCTTTAACTCACTGCCAAGTGTGCCCTCATAATGTCTTCACCAGTCACAAAAGTTTCCTCTACAGCAGGTTCAGATTTCTTAGTATCCAAGAATTTAGGCCACAGCAGCACACATTCAACAACCTTTTCAATTGAGCAAACAGACAAACCAGCACTATAGCCTCTCAAATTATTTTTCTCTTCAAATTGAGGTAACTATTCGGCTTGCATGCAAAGCTATCTTAGCAAAAAGAGTACTAGTTCTCAGACACATTATTGGGTGTCACTTATGTACTCTGCCAGTCTTTCCTCCATCAACCTAAGAAGCAGAGAAAATAAAATTAAGATCTAGTAAAGTGAGTTAGCATATGGTTTTATGTGAACAGAACTACAAGAAGATTTTCCATTCTGAAGTAGAATTTCACCTTTAAAGACTATCCATTCCTTGTATGCATAAAAAAGAGTTGCTCATTGAAAGAGTTGCTCATTAATATATAGACAGCATATAAAACAATTACCGAAGGCGAAAAGGGAAGGCACTTTCTCCTGACCCAAGATTCATAGCTACAATAGCTGCATTTCAGTTAATCAGTTATAGAATTTTTGGCAATGGTTGGGCCCATAAAATTCAATAATTATATTTTGTAGTTTTAGTTAGAGAATTTTAGGTACCCTCAAAATTTTACCTGCCAGAAAATTTGAATTAAAAAAATAAACTAAAAAAAACCCCAAACCATAAGGCATTTCTATAACTATGAAATTCATAAATATATTTTACCTATATCCGGTACAATTTCATCATTCTTCATGTTCTATTCTCCAGCTCTAGTACCCAGAAAATTTTTTTGCACCTTGACCTTTAAGGCTCACATCACAGTAGCAAGGCTGGATCAATGTCCCATGTTTGTACATGCAAACTGGATAAGTATTTTGCAAAGTGCCATTTAACTCAACGGCAAAATGCTCTTTAATCCAACTCCATTCTACCCTCTGTTCAAGCACTAGAAGCATAACTATTGTTATAAATGGCTTTCAGCAACTTTTCCTTGCAAAGCAGGACCAGAATTTAAGTGACTGTTTTCAGCATTGCAGTGGAAGGAGGGCTACTGAGGGTCACTTCAAATAGCACTAGCTATTAGCTTGCTTGCAAAACACCTTCTTATAGCAATTGTCATGGTCAGTAACACATCAGGATTTCTCTGCTATTCCACTGACTGAAATCCCATTATGTGATTGGTTAGAATACACGTCTACCACAGTGTCGTGGTTTCGGTTTCAGCCCAGCCGGAAGAAACAAAACCAATTTAATTTACTACAAATCAAATCAAAAAAAAGGATATTAGGAAGGAAAACCAAACCTCCAAACACCTCCCCCCTCCCCTCCCTCCTTCCCAGCTCAGCTCCATTTGCGGTTCTTTCTACCTCCTCCCCGGGGCGGCACAGAGGAACAGAGGTACAGAGGATGAGGTCAGCTCACCACACATTGCCTCTGCCGCTCCTTCCTCCTCAGGGGGAGGACTCCTCACTCGTCCCCTGCTCCACCATGGGGTCCCTCCCACAGGAGACAGTCCTTAACAAACTTCTCCAATGTGAGTGTTTTCCACAGGCTGCAGTTCTTCCCGAACTTCCCTGGCATGGGTCCTTTCCGCGGGCTCCTCTCCAGTCACACACACTGCTCCAGCGCGGGCTTTCCCATGGAGTCACGGCCATCTTCGGGAGCCTCTGCTCCACCGTTCACCCCCATGGGCTGCAGGGGGACAACCTGCCATCTCACCACGGGCTGCAGGGGCATCAGCCTCCTCAGGCGCCCCTCCTCCCCCTCCTTCTTCACTGACCTCAGTTATCTGCAGAAGGGTTCCTTTCACGTTCCAGTCCTACTGCCCACTGCAGGTTCCCCATCTTGAATATGTTCTCCCAGAGGCGCTACCACCGTCACTGACTGGGTCGGCCTGGGCCAGAGGCGGGTCCAACTTGGAGTCAGGGGAGCTTCCAGCAGCTTCTTACAGGAGCCACCTCTGCAGCCCCCTCCCCCGCTACCAAAAAAAAACCCGCGCCACACAAACCCATAACACACAGGAAAACGGAAATCTCCACAGAACACAAAAAATATTACTCACCTTATTAGCTTCTCAGGTAACTTTCTACTGTCAGTTCTGAGACACCTGCAACTTCAACCAGCCACTCTGCTTCTCTGTTTTCCTTTGCTTTTTATAGCTGAACAGTCATTATCATCATCCTAAATTAATTATATATTTATTCCCGTTACCTCAGAGGCATGAAAAGAATGTTTCCATTTTATATTGTCCTTTAATCTGTGAACAGGAGAAACGAGAAACATTATTCATGTCTGCAACACCAAGGTTTCCAGAATTAGCTAACACCTGAGCCAGATGGATCTCTGATCCATTTTTTGCAGGCAATGGTCACTTTTCACATGGTTAGGTCTCACAGTTCTGTTTTCAAACTAGGTGTTTAGCTTACAATATCATTATCAGACATGCTTCTTCAGCTAATCCAAGTAGGTGGGTACTTTTTAGTATTCCAGGCAATTTTGGAAGCCAGTGATCAGTTTTTAAACAGTCTAACCAGCTTCTTCATAGTTACCCATTGAATCATAGCAAGGAAGAAGGAAAAAGCCAACATGCATGTTTTCTCACCTGAAGTCAGCATTCCCCCTACAACTCTACATAACACCACTCTCTAAACTTCCCTGCCAGTTTTGGCCACCCAGTATATGACCGTGGTAGTTTTTGGGCTTACTCAAAAGCCCAGGTGAAAGGAAAGCCTCATGTGGAAGGTCTTTTTTCTGCTACTATTTCCCCTCTCACCTCAAGTGGCCAAGGGCAGAGTCTCAAAATATCTCAACATCTGAATTGTTACATTAAGATTATGGCAAGAGTAAAGCTTACTCTATAATCGTACTTCCTGCCATCCAACACTGGTGACTGATTTAACTCTTCTTATCAACATAAGAATAGAAGATGAGCTCATTGGTTGATGAAACGAGGCATTTTCCATATTCTTCAAGAACAGATTAATATTTGCTCCTACATCCTTAAGTCCTAGTCTACTTGCCTCATACAATGCACTGAAAGAAGCAGAAGTACCACATATCAAATATAAAAATGGCATAGGAAAGCATGACATAGAATAGAAAGTGATACGTAATAAGGCTAAGTCTTTAAGGAACACTTCAATGTTTGTATTTTTTTTCTTTTGATTCCTTGGATTTTCCACTTTAAAAATTAATTAGATCATCTTTTAAGTGTTTGTTGCTGGATAAGCAAACATGTTTGACCCAGAAGATCAAAGAAGGTTTAATTTAATTATTAAATTTAAATAATTAAAATATTGAATTAAAAATAGTAATTACTTAATTATAATACCTGAAATAATATGTGCTATAATTTATAATTAATAAAATATTAAATTAAATATTTAAAATTCTATTATTAATCCACTAAATTTCTTGAGAAGAGTGGGAACTTTGTTCTTAAAGACTTTCACACCTGGATTTAAAAGTTAATTTGAGATGTGAATTTAAAGCACAAAACTTATTTTAGGATAACTCTCCATGAAGAGACAAGCCATGGTCAGAAGCCAACCTCCCCTTCTAATAATGTATACACCAAATTAACTGGCCTTCATATTTGTGGAAAAACAATCTTGCAGTTGCAACATACACTCTATTTGTTTACAAAGAATCATTTTTTATTTGAATCCAGAAAAGTACTTCTGATTTGACTCCAAATTGCCAGACAGCTGTCCGCTAAATTTTCCTCCTGAGCTGCCTGCGCTAGGGTGTGCTAACACCTACAGTAATGACTAAGAAAAACAGTCCTTCTGTGATTCACTGCGGGTGGTGGGGGGAAGGCAGGGAAGAGGATGAAAAAGCAACAAGTCTAAATGCCACTGATGATGATAAACTATTACAGATTTCTTTTTAAAAAAGCTTACAGACAGTCCCTGAAGTGAGGCAGGAAGACTCAAGAAACAGGCAAACACAGATGCTCCACATGGGGCATCTACAACGCTGACTGCACGGACTACATGACAGGGCCATCAAACAAGCTGTTGCCTGCTCTGTGCTCTGCTTGTACTGGGATATGGTCCCCCATGTCTCCTGCCTCAAGTGTTGAAAGAGCTTGGAAGAACTTTATTCACCCTACCACAGCATGCTGGGATCAAGACGGCATGAAGTTGGCCACTTATCTCTCATTATATTTTCTAGATAGACTGGCCTCGGTTGGAAAACTGCCTTTACCTCTTCCTACTCTGTCACCTCCAGGTAACCATTCTCAAAGTGAGGGCTGGTTTCTACCCTGAGGAAAGAAACTATAGCTTGCGTAGGTCTGTGTCCCCTTCCCAAATCCAGAAAAGTCCAATAGCTGTAGAGGAGCAAATTACAAAGCTGAAAAATTAAGAGTAACCAATTTATACCAGAGTCAGGTCAGAGCAAGCTTTTTTCCCTTCCTGTGTCTGTGTTCAGTATTGCTGTACCTTATTGCAGGTGTTCACAGTGCTTGGTGTCTCCTGTACTTATTACCCGAAGGAAGTAAACACACAGTGTCCAGTGATGTACACAAGTTATCCAGGCACCCTGTGCAGGATTTCACTGGCTTGCCATTTGGCATACTGAACTCCTACAAGCTCTGTTCTAGCAACAATTCTCACATCTGAGGCCAGAAAACTTCCAGGTAACATTTGCTAACACATTCTTTCTTATTTTATGT
>VYZV01043699.1:29410-49103 GCA_013401275.1 Pandion haliaetus | reverse complement strand
GAGGGTCGAGGCCGGCGGCGGGGAGTCTGTTCGTGTGCTGGTGCCACGCGGGACCTGGGCCTGGGGCTGGGCAGGGTGGAAACCGGCCCGCCCGTGCAAGTGTGGGTGTCTGTCCCCGGGCCTCAGCAGACCTGGATAAGGGCGTCCGGTCAAGCCAGGTGTCCCCCTCGCAGGCTCTTCAGGCGGGTGTCGGTTGGAGGATTCCCCGGCGAGGTCCATGCGCAGCGGCTCTGCACGCCAGGGCTCCGCGCATCCTCGAGGTGCCTCGGGTGCAGCGCGGTGGCGGGCGCTGGTGGTGGCTATCGGCTCCCGTCTTCCCCTCGCGGTGGTGGCTATCGGCTCTCCCCTTCCTGTCGCGAGGGGTGAAGGTGTGAGGGTCGTGGGGCCAGCGTCCCTGCATCTGCCGCAGTGCCAAAGGATCAGCCGCCCTTCACCTAAACTAAGGGCAAAGAGTGGAGGTGCCAAATGTCCAGGTTCAATTCGTGGTTGGTGGGAGTTTGAAGGGCGTTAGAAACGTTTCTACTGCTTTTGCTAGCCAAAAAACCACCCCACTGTAAGGTGGGGTTAGTTATTTTTCACAGGGGTATTGGGAAGCAGAAATCATTGTGTGAAGCTGAGATACTGTATCAAAGGTGACCACAGAAGACACAGAAGTAGATACATGCCCTTTCTCTCGGCCCACTGAGAAGATAGGGGCATGTAGATCCAAATATACATAGGATGTTTGTGTTCCTTTACCCATGCAGGCTAGAACTTGCATTATTTTTCCTTATAACTATAAACATTTGCACTCTAGTGCTGGAAAAAGTGTCCAAGTGTCAGTCGCCCATCTTAAAGTTTCATATAAAGTTACACTTCCCTGCAATCTCTGCATCTATTCCTTTTTCATCTGTATCTACTAAGTTAACGTTCAGCAAGGATCTTGTGAAGTCCATCTCGTGCATAAAGTTTAATGGGTGCTGGTTTCTGGAGCCATTACTAGAAGAGTGGAGCAAGTAGGCTGTTACATTAAAGCTGCCTTTTGAGCTTCCATTACCCTAAAAGGTATTCTGCTTTGTATCATAAATATTTGTAACTTGTGGTCATAACTACCAGCCAGCTGTCCTCCAGCCTTGGAACAGCAACATCTTAAATGTAACTAAGGTGTAATAAACTTAAATAATTCATAATTTCTCATCTTGACTTTATAATAAATGTGTGTTTAATGCTCTGGAGTGACTTTAAACACAATCATGTTCAATGCAGTGTCTCTCTTTCTGTGAGGTTTACCTGACCTCTCTAGCTTTCAGGGGCCTGGAGAGAGACATGCAAATATTTGTCTTTATGCATGGGTTTGTATCTCTGGTGCCAAATCTTCAGCTGATATAAACTGTCACAGCTCTGTTGATTTAAATAGGGCCCATGATTTACACAAGTTGAGGATTTGACTCACAGACCTCAATAGAACTATTCACATATTCAAAGGTAATCAAGTGTGTGTTTGCAGGCTGGGATCTGATTCACTTGGAATTTTGTCCTAGTAAGAGCTGAGCAAAGGGTAGTTTAGTCTAATACTAGGGAAATATCCATTGCTAAGACTGAGCTGTTGTAATTTAACCAGCTAATGTCATGCATATGAAATCATGTTAGAACCTCAGTTTTTCAGCTGAAACATTGTAATTTATAATAGGTAAGGTTATGATTTTTTTATATTTCAGATCAGACGCTGCTCTTATGCCATTGTGAAAACAACCTTTAAATATAGGAACTCGGTGCACTCTATAACTAAGGACAAAAGATTGTGACTCTAAATAGCTTTAAAATCCTATTTAAATACTTGGTCTGGTTATATTTTATAATACTTACAGTGAAACTTTGTGCAGAATATAAAAATACTGCCTGTGTCTTCTGACTCCTTTGATGCACTGCATTAAAATTCCTATGTCTAAGTACATATCATGGAGTCAACTTTATTTTTCTTCTATTTATAGTTTGAAATCAGGTCACTGTTCTTGTAAGGATGGGCTAAGCCTGTACAACTGATTTTAAAGAAATTACCTATATAAAAATGGGGTTTTTTTCTCATGCTCACCTACAGTGACACCATTCCTTATCTATAATCAGTAATTTTACTGTCTGTTCTGGCATATGTATTGTATGCTGGCAGGTTTTTTTAGATTTGTTTATAGTGACCCCTGCTGCAAAAAGATTAAGACTGACATTTCTTTAAACCTTTAAAAAGGCATTTACCCAATAGTTCAGAGTTCAGTTCAAAAGAACCAACCAGTTGTAAATTCAAGTAAAGTATATAAAATTTGAAACTCCTTAATTTGGATCATTTTCAGGAAAATTAGTCTAATCATACAAGGCTTTTTTGCTCTCTTACATGTGTAGGATTTACTTTCTAATGCAACGCAATATGGTTACAAAGTGAAATAGCTTTTCATGTCCCAGATGTAATGCTTGTTCTTTGTGTTATTGTTCTTTGATAAGGGCTAGACTTGACACCAATAAATCATTGTCTGAACTGCTGCATGTTAATGTTTTTAGAGCTCCACTCAGAAAAGCACATGCTTATGTTTATTCAGGATAGCAAAATAGTAAAAAAGCAGATTAAAGACTAGAACTAAGTTTAAACACAGATTACCCCTCTGGTTTCAGAAGGACTTAAGTGTCACCCTGTTCTAGTATTGCCCTGAATAGAATGCTTTCTCAAGCTCAGGCTTAAAAATTCTTCAGCAGGAGGTATGTGTATGTGCTCTTTAACAAGCAAAAGATCCACTTATGCTCTGCACTGGCCAAAAGCTGTGTAACCACAGCTAGTGCAGCACTTAACCTGAACTAATGGGCCCTGCTAACACAGAGTGCATGAGCTGCAGCTTTATGCTGTTATGGCTTCCTAGCAGTCTGCAGGCTGGACAAAATCAGCGTATACTTGCTTGCAGAAGACGTTCCAGGTATAACCACAGTAAAGTCTCTCATCTATATATTAGTATAAATGTTACCATACAAATATATACGCCTGATAAGTTTTTTAGAGCTGTGTTTAAAGAGCATTATTTAGGCTGAAAAGCCAAGCAAAAACCCATGCTTAAGAGTTCCTTGCGTAATCTTTATACTGCCCTTTGTGCAAATATTTACTGATGAATGGGGGCATCCCATGGAAAATTATGAGATTAGCATAGTGAAATAACCACAAGGAGGCAGAATTAAAATCTGATGAGCAACCTGAATTGTCCCTTTCCCCCCCACTGAGTCCTTCATGTTGCATTCTCAGCAGCATTCCCATATGGCTGAGTGCAATTTCCTAAGTCTGATAGAAAGGTAAAAGCTAAACTGAGTGCAGTTGTCCCATATCCTATATTACCAGTGGGCATTGGTTCCTGTATCTTTTCCACAGTAGCCATAGTTCAATATAACACCAGTCAAATTTGTCATTTTAGTGTAGGATGACAGATTATGGGTCCTAACAGTGGTCAGCAGGAAGAAACTCTGCATAGCTGCACTTCTTTCTCTTTTTCTGGGAGCTGGAAAATTGATGCCACATGAAATGTCAGGAAGGGAGGTGAGCCAGTGGGAAAATCTGCTGGGTCTTCCTCTCTTCCCCTTGAGAACTGGAGGAAATCCAGTCCTTCACAGTGTTCCCAAAAATTTGCCGTTGGGGGCAGATGCTGGATTACTTACAGTGTGAGAGTGCAACCTGGTTCTTGGCCACATTATAGGAACATGCTGAGGGTCATATGGCCTGTACTCAGGCTTCATAAAGAATGTAATCCATACTCCTGTTTCTTACCTCAGTGCTTTGGCAACTCGTGAGTTAGCTGCTTCTGCAGCCATTACTGCTGCTTTGGTGATGGTGTGAGCTGAACCATGAGATGTTCATGTGTTTTGTTATCATCTTGGCAGACTGACAAAAGTTTCCTTAGGAGTGCAACTGGGAGAAGAGAATCAGTGATTTTTAACAGTCCATTTCTCAACAAAAGGTGACAACATGTAATGACATAAAGGTATATATACATAGAGGAGGCCAGAAAGACACCGGAAGGCCCCAGTCCAGAAGTAAGATAACTGCATGAACCTAAGCTAATGAGCACTGCTGAGAGGCAGGGTATGTTAGTTTGGGCATGGTGCCACATTAACATGACTCTACATCTTCCAGATGGAAGCTAGCTTATGTCTAGGCAGCTCAGAGCATGAGCAGAGTTTGCTTGTATCTGTCTGCACATGTCTGCATGGCCTTGCAGAAGAAAAAGCAGTCATCTCCCAATTAATTAGCAAAGGTCTTTTGCAAACAATGCAGACATAAGAGCATCTGCCAAAAAAAAAGCCCTGCTTCAAAACCTCCTCAATTTCTTTTTGTCTACAAGGCCTAGAAGAACATGGCCAGTGTTGAGTCTACTGTCCATCTTGCCAATATACTCTCTAAGTGTTTTTGTAATACCCATCTGTTTTTGTTTTCTTCTGTTTCTTCCTGCCTTATATTTATACTGAAAGGTCTCTGAGAAAGAGACCATCTCACTGCCTGTGCTTGTACAAAAATACAGTGTGATGGGATCTGCGTCTGTGCCTCTGACTCCTAAACACTGTTGTGTGCCCCACAGTGATATGGGTGACCTGTATTAAGTAACTGTTTGATTTGGGACTGATAGAAATGTCAATCAGCAGAAGCAGAGATCTGTCAGGAAATAGTTTGCACTATATTCATATTTTCTACTTGTCAGCTGGACAAAGCACCAGTATTTTTTTGTGTGGTAGTGAGCACTTGTAAATGGAAGCTCCATGTAACTGTTACTTTCACCACTACTGCAAGCTTATCACTTTGGTCCGATAGTTAGACCATATCTTTAGCCTGTGCCCTGCCTATCCAGAATACTAATGTGATGCCCACCATTGCAGACTTTGAATGCCCCACAGTCTTTACAGTATTTATTGTGATGCCTTCTCAAAATGAGGGTCCTCTCTGCTCAGATCCCAAGTTCCACTTTGAAGAATACACTGCAACCAACTTTCTTAGTCCAACACCTACCAAATCTACTGGCCATTGCTGTGTAATTACTCTGTACATGTTTACAGCAGCTCTTCTTTTTGTGTGGATGACGCAGCGTGCATGGTCCATATGATGTAGAGTCCCTATGCACATATAGGATGAGATACCTATTGTCAGAGTGTCTTTGAAGAGCTTCTGAATTGCTCCAGAAAGCACTGGTATTTATTCACACAGCCTCGTTGTTTCCCTGTTGTGAAGGACGAAAGCACAGACAAATTACGTGCCTTCTGTGAAAGTAGAGAACCGTATCCTGCGTCTTCAAAATCCATTGGTATTCCATACATGATCTGTTAACGGTACAGCTGCAGAAAGAAAGATAGTGTGACTCTTCTCCCAGTTGATCCAGCAACTGTTTTGCAGAATTACTTCTGAAACTCCATTATGTGCTAGCATGTCCAGCCTATATACATAAGGGAATGCAAAAAGAACTAAGTCTTGGAAGGAAGGTAAGGGATACCAAAGCATGTTTAGACTGAACTGTAGACAATTGTTCCTGGGTTACTGCATGCACCTATTTCAAAAGAGAAGGTCTCTTCAGAATCAGAAGCAAATGGTGGCTTAGGGATTGCTAGAGAGCAATTCTACTTCTGTAGAGGTCAGTTCTGATTTCTATAAATAAGCATGCTCAAGATTATAGTAAACTTTTTTCTAGGCTGCAACAGTTTTTTGGAAAAAGTCACATTTGGGAGACTCAGAACTAAAGTACTTCAGTCAGAGTTCATTGAACTAACAAAACCCATTATTCCTGCACCATTACCCATATAAAAGCATTTATCCTCTGTATTTTACTCCGTATATATATATATTTGCCTATCAGTTCTCTGCATGTGGGACTAGGACATCTTAGAGGCAAATCAGTCTCAAATTTCCTCTGCTGACGCTGCAGAAGCACCCAGGTCAAGACCTTTGACAGCCACGAGGCTGCGTGTCTTGTTACAGAGGGACTGAATCCATCACTTTGGAAAACAAGAGACGAAATTGGCAAGTGGAGTGGCCCCAAAATGTCTCCATTATTCCCATCTGTTCAAATAGCAGCTTAAGTGCTTACAAATTGATCGGGTACTTTAAGCAAGCTATGAAAAGGGCTTCGGTCTAGGGAATCTCAGACTCAGTTTCCTCCTCTGCTATAGATGTCCTGTGTGACCTTTGATGAGTGACTCTTTCTGCGTTCCTCACTGTTAAAATGGGCTACTGGTAACATTTCCTAAAATGGTGTGTGAGGATAAATAATAACTATGATATGCTCAGGTATTAGCCCATAAAGAGGCTGCATAAGAATCTTAGATTTTACAGGAAAATTCCTGCCAGAAAAATTTTGACCACTTCCAGTCAGTGCATGGACAGTAACAGTATCTGTTGTTTGCTGTATTCCTGGCCTGTTAGTTACTGGCACGACAGTTTGTACAGGGATACTTAAACGTTCTAACCAAGCAATCTGTGGGTAATTTTGAAACAAGAAAGTTTGTATATAGTCAAAACAGAGTCATAGTACTAGTTATCCTGATACAAATTATCATTTAGAGAACTTCTTTATTTCTCAGTCATCATTTCCTCTCTTTTCCCATCTTTGAAAGCAAGCTGGTGCTTTAAAATCCAAAAGAGGGTTTTTGTGTGTTTTGTGTGTGTGGCCAAATCCATACAAGTGTAAAGATGAAAATAAGAGTCATGTAAGGCCTTTATCACCTGACTGAAATTCCACTGTCTTCAGCAGAGCTGTGGCTGGAGATGGATTAGCCTGATCCTAGATGAGAGCCGATAAAGATGCAGCTCTTGGCTGCAGGGACAGATGTGTCTTCCCTTTAGATCCAGCCCTTCTGGAACTGATGACTGCCGCCAACAGCTACCACTGGAAGATCCTGCTAGACCACCGCGTGGCCTTCCCCATGTGAAGTTAGAGCTTGGTTTCTGGTTGTGATTCTGGTAGCGCACGTCAGTATTTTTACTAGTATGGGAGCCTGCAGTTTTGTTAAAAATACTTTGAAAATGGCGCTGTTAACAATCACAGTGACCATTCTTTTAAATAACTACCATCAGTCTTGCAGACTCAGTCGCAATATCTGTTCAGTTTGAAGTGTGCACTGTATTCTGTTACCAGGCCAACATTTCAGAAGTATCATAAACATATGTAATGCCTTGTCTTCGCTAAATTTAAAGCAATGTTGTTAGGTTCAAGAAACAGTGATCCAGCAACCTCAACTTTAATAGTACTAGCAGGCCTAGAAAATGTCCAGTTTGGTTCCTTGAATTTGTCTCAGTTATCCTGCAGCATTGCAGGTCATTCATTCTCTGACAAGAAATTTCAAAAATTCCAGTGAATGGAGAATGTTGACATATAAAACTTGGTTGCTATTTCTGTAAAATAACTATTACAGTAACTAACTATATATAGCCAGAAGTAACTGCTTCTGTAAATAAAATACCAATGAACACATTACAAGATTAAAGAGAAACTTTGAGCTTCTGTCACAGCTATTTGCTGACTCCCACCCATATACACACGATGACTTTGCAGTCATAGCTCTGCAATGCCACGAGACTTAATTTAGGATATGTGTGGCATATTAAACTTCCTCACATTCCTAAATGAAGTGTTCTTCCATTAGCTGCTTAGTTCTCATTTTAGTTGGCCACTTCACCTTTCATTGGTGAAGAAAAGTACAGTCATTTCATCAAATATACTGCAATGCAATTATTTGTTAGTCTTTCTTTATAGTTAGGATTTATAAATGCATAATAAAGGCTTTAGGTGACCATGGGGATTTGGATGTATTATTTAGACAATGTTATTTTGAAAGTCCCACTCATTAAACAAAGTCTCTTTAAAATGGCAGTTATGTGTAGTAAAAGTGAGGTAAACTGCTGGAAGATCGGATCAGAAGTGATATATCTTAATAAATGTGTGATCAGTCTTTGAGAGGGAAGGTGGTATTAAACAGCTTGAATACCATGCTGCTATAGGAAGAGACACTGGTTAAATACCTTTGAAGGTAGATTTACAGTGATCTCTACCATTCAGTGAAAGAGAAGAGTTATTGCCCATAAGCTGTGGGGTTTTTGCTTACTATTGCTGGTAAAACTAGAAAGCCTGCTCATTCTTTATACCTTTTCTTGGTAGGGATTTAACCAGTCCACAAGTGAGAAGTGTAGCGGGCACCTCCGTAAGGGTTTGAAAGTCCCTTATTTTTTTTTCCTAGTCTGTCATTATTTAGACAAAGCTGGTTTTGCATGTGGACCTTTCAGAAAGAATAGAAGTCTATTCCTACAAAATACCTTTTGCTTATCTGGTCCTTATTGTTTCTATTAATATTATCATAAGATCTGGGAGCTGCTGTGATGGAGCAGGATCCTACCAAGCTGTAGGTGGAAGAAAAGCAGACCGGTATTGCATGTATTTGTAGGTGTCACAGTAAAGGAGAGTTTTGAGTCTGAAGCCCAATGGACAGATGTCTCCAGGAAACTCCTAGGCATAAGGGCAGCATAGGAAAACCACTTCTCTACTTGAATTAAAACATAAGAAAGGAGTTCTGCCTGCTTCTAAGAGTGAGAGATCAGAGAAAGGTGTTGACATCTTGTTAGGAAGGAGCCTTTGTAGGCAGAGTGGGAATGGGCTGCATAGGAACCTGAAAGTGAAAATCAACAGCATGAGTTTATGTGAACAGGGATAAATGAGAGCAACCAGTATGTTGTTTTAGACAAAAACCTACACAAATTCTTACAACATTCTGAATGAACAAGAGCAGTGCAGGAATACATCTGTCATAACCAAAAAAGCAGGCTGATGCACCATTGTATCTTGGACAGGCTGTGATTGAAGTTTTCACTGCTGAAAAAAATCAGCAAGACAAACTCTGAATATAATCCAGAGTAGAAGATGACACCTATGTTATTAGACCTGACAGCAGTGTGACAAGAAAGCAGATAACAAGAAAGATTCAGTATGGGAAACAATATTATATTAACTTGTTTGTTTTGTCTCTTTGTATTTGAATACGTTTGCAAGAATTCAACATCAGCTCCTCCAAAAATGCAGATATTTGTGTTCTCAACTTGTTGTCAAACAAAATGACATCAAGCAACAACCCATATTTCAGCAGTGTTGCTTCTGTAACAACAGTAATAAATGCTGTTGTGGGCAATAACCCAGTGTCACAACAGTATCCCAGTCGTAAATAGACATGATATCAAAGAGTACTCCCATTACTCCCCCTTTGTGTACCTAGATAGATCTTTTTTGCTCAGTTTGAGAAACACTTCTCCATAAAGTGCTTTTGTGAAAAAAAGTGAACTGGAAGGTTGAAAGCGAAACACAGAGATGCAGGTCCCAGTGCTTGGCCCATTAAAGGAGGTACTGAGTAAGTGTCACGTAGAGTTTGGAAGGGCCCTCTATAGAATTAAATAAATTTTGGTTTGCCCTCCTAAGAGAGCTTTTGGAAGCTGTCTTGTAAAGCAGAAGGATATGGGCAGGTATGTTGAACAGCTCTTTGAAGGACAAATCTAGAAAACATTCCTGTCCAGGACAATTCCCAGGAACATGTTTAACTTTAATCATGCAGTGTAAATCAATCCTGTACTTCCCATCTGTTGAGGATGGAGCATTTGTGCCTTTCCATTGCAGTGATTGCACCCTTCCAGTGCAGTGACTCGCTGCTGCTTGGTCTCCCCTATCTTCAGCTAAAGCTCCCTGGACTCTCTTATGTCAAATAGAGAACCAGTTCAGAAAACCATATATGCACAACATATCCTTTTTTGTTCTGAAGTACTTTGCTGAAGTTACAGATGTCTTTTTAACCTTAACATATGCTTCACTACATAGCTTCACGGCTTCAGAACAGCTATGGTACAACTACAGGCTGTCTCCTGAGATAAATAAGCACCCACCTGCTAAGCTAGAAAAAAAATCCCTATAAAGGGTATTTCAGACAGCTTGCAATAAATACATTATCATCCACTTCATGCAATCCACTAATAATGAAGAAAGAGAAAAAAACCATTCACGTTTTATATTCCACATGGTGATGCACTGTTCTTATGGAAAAAGGTGAGTGGCAATGTGTCACAGCTTGCCCACTTCAAATACATTTCTGAACGCTGTCTCTCATCAGTAGACTTGAATTTCCAAAGTAAGGAGTATTAAGTTTCAGTGAAAGACTTGAACTGTTCTATTAATGACCTAATGGATGAAGTAGGATTCGGTGGTTTTTACTCAAACAATCCCAGACTTGAAATATTTGAACTCTGTCTCATTTCTGCTTGTCTGTTTTCCTGATAGATATTCACGTGGATCCAATCATCGGGTAAATTTCTGAATCAGCAGAAGACATTTGAACTCTTTCAAAAAATACAAAATAGACGTCATTGAAATTAGGTATTTGAATCCATTATATCTCGGTACAAAGCCGTAGACTTAAAAGGTGCTAAGTACTATGGGAGCTTTGCCTCATGATCTTGTCATCATCCCTGGACACCAGAACTTGAGTATTTAGATATCTCAGTGCATTTGAAATTGTTAGTTTCTGTCCTTTTAGAGTGAGAAGAAAAAGAAACCTAGACAAACTTTTCTTGAGGAAAATGTCTCATTTAAAACTGATAACTTTAAAACAATTATACTCATTTTTCCAGGCTTGGCATTTCTTAGATCACAACAAAATAAAAAAAACCCACGCCAAAACAAACTACGTGTGATGTTTCTGTCCTCTGCCATTATTGAAATATTCAAGCATAAAATATAATACTGAAACATCTGAAAAAGGTTATGTTATTAATCCACACATAAGTTAGAAATGTTTGGAATGATATTACTCAAATTTTTATATAAAAAAGATTAGGCAAAACTAGAAAAGTTCCAGTCCAAAAGAAGTATTTTCTAAAGTTATGAATATACCAGCACAGACTTGGAAAAATGTGTTAGAATTGTTGATTAAATTCTACTTTGATTATACTGGGTAATAGCTGTTTCTGTGATAATAAATACTTACTAATTATAAAAGCACATTACAATTTTTAACCTGATTGCTATCCCCCATTTCCTTCCTCTCCCCCTTATGACTCCTTAAGTGCAGATCGCAGCTTTCTGTATTTTGGAGAAAGTGTAAGCTACTTCCATACGTTGGAGGAAGAGGTACATAAAGGAACTGGTCCTTTAATTTATAAATATGTGTTTATCCTAATAAATAAAGTGCCAACATTTCTCCCCAGGCTAAATCTAGTGTAAAAAATTCAAATACAAACTGGAGCATAAGAGGACAAACCAGAAATCTCATTATTTTGAAAGGGATACAAAGATATGTTAATGCCAGTATAAACAAAGATATTAAAACAAATAAATGAGGGAAAACAAAACTGAAGCAATGGTGTACTACATGATGTGAATAAATATATACTTTTAATTATTTATTTTATGCAGAATGAAATGGTGTGTGGACTGTGGTAGCTACAAGAATAGTAGAGTAATTCAGAAGCAGAAACGTTAGTATTTTCTCTATGCTACTTTTTTAAGCATCACATCTAGACCTCTAGATGCAGTGAATTTCTTCCACTTCCCCTAAGGATGGGTGAAGGATACTGGATTCCCCAGACTCAGATAGAATGTTAAAACTGTGGATATTGAGGATCTCCCAAGGGACTCCTTCAGTTATATTAGTATTAGAGATGGGAAACATTTTTCATGAATAGCACTTCAGAAAAATGCCATACCTTTATAATTATGACATACATTTTCATCAAATTATTTTGACAGTTATGGTCAGAACAAAAAAATAAATACACAATGGTTTTATTAATGTTTAATATTTTTTTTTTTCCAAAGAAGCATTGTAACTAATCTAATTTAAACATTTTAATTAACATTCAGACTACCTGGAAAAAAGCATTCATATAACTTGTCCTATCTTGGATTTATTAAGAGTCAACAGCCCTACATTTGATTCCTTTGGATCAGTTACCTATTTGACTTTATGAGAGCAGCATTAGGGCAAGCATACCCCTATTAGTTCTACAACAAGAAGTAACTGACATAATTGTATGAGATTTAGATGAAGGCAGTCAACTCTCACAAATTTCTTTTGGAGTGTCTGCTTTCCTTAAAAAAAACCCAAAACAACAAAACAAACCTTTTTTCATGTGAAAACTTTAAATTCCGTGATGGATTATTTTCAGTTGAGAGCTAGATTGGTTTTAGATACTGGACATTTGCAGTCTATGGTATTCCTTTTTTCTTTTTGCCCCAAAATGCTTGATATGTCCAAAAGCAGAAATATTTATGGTAGAGAGCAAAAGGATGTCTTTTAGAAGTTATCTGCTAAACATAGGTAAATCTACACTTATTTTTGAATGTATTTAGATAAAATTAAAAAAAAAAAATCAACAACCAAACCCCTGTTGTTTTCTTTGATTTTCATAAGGAAGAAAACCTATTTTCTAGTTAGATCAAATACAATTTTTCTTTGCCTTTATAGAATAGCTATCATGTCCTAAAATGAAAGTATGAAGGTCAAGAGGGTGCTTTGAGGATAGATATGTCAATGTTTTGTAGATAGCTATAAGGTTACAGAGGTATAATTACTAATTAAGTAGTATTAACTCGGACATGTAGTGCTTTGCTTGGGCTCAAAAGTTCCCTATTACCCGTATGTAATGGGAATGGGTCGTGCCCTGTCTGGCTGCAAGTGTTCTGCTTTGCAGTATCACATTGTTCACTTTCTGCCTCTCAGTGTTAGAGGAAACTGGGATTACACTGAAGGAAGAAATTCTTTGCCTTATTGAGAGCTTCTATAGCCCAGTACAGAAAAGACTAAGAAAAAGAGGTGAAGCTTTTAGCTGGACAGACAGTGAGGTGGGTGTGGATTTGGCATGTAAATGTAGAAGAAAAATGGAGTATGACAAACTTAGAACCACACCCACAAATGTAAAAAGGGGAAAGAAAAGTAAAATAAACTGTGGAGGAGTAACTGTGACCTGCTAATCCTTGTGTCTTTAATCTGTTTGTGAAGTCTAAAGTCATGAGTGTGTTTGCCAGTCCAGGCCCGTTAGGCATCAGCACATGGGAAAAGACATCTCTGTCAGTCCATACCTCAAAGTTTTCTCCCAACCTTGACTCCCTTCCTTCCCTTATGAGAAGTATGTTAGGGCAAAAAACATTGCTGGAGTGTCCGTGTCTTAAAAAAGTTGAAATGGCCACCTACACTAGGAAATGAAGCTTGGCTTTAACAACTTTAAAGACGTAAATATTATGTACTTGTATAGCTAGGTACTACATCTCAGTTCTCCAAAGACACATGCAGGAATAAGCCTATTGAAGAGTCCCGAATCCTGATGTTTCAGATTGTAGAGTGTTATGCACATACATATAGGCTTTTTTAGGCTTTGGCCATCATCATAACTGGTTAATGAAGCAAGATAGAAAACACAGCTCAGCATGTCCTACATGTCCTGCAAAAACTGTAAATCATTACATCACTTCTTTATTCTGCCTTAGTTTTTCAACTTTAAAAAGTTTGAGTTCTTGAATACTACAGTGGGAAAAGGCTGGAGGAAGACTGTGGGAATCATGAGATACAGGTTTTATTAATGACTCTGTTAATGACTTCATATGTGATTTTAAGCAGGTGATTAGGACTAAATTCTCAAAATTGTCCACTTAACTTGAGATACCTAAAATATCTCGTCAGATATTTTACAATTAAAGCACTCAAAATTCAGAGGCACTTCCAAAATGTAGCCCTTTAATCATTCTCTTTCTCACTCCTCAGCTCTGTAAAGTGGTGATAATACCTACTTTTGAAAAGCCTGTTCTTTTTACATTTAATTGATACTACTGAACTGATGCATAATTTAAAATCATCAAAAAAAATTAGCAGAAGCTGGTAGTGACAGTTACACCTTGGGCACATTTACTACTCCATTGCAGCTTATCAACTGTGAAATGAGTTTGCCTTGGAGCGTCACACGCAATAGGGAGAGATGCTCCAAACCCTGTGCAGGGTTCTGGGTTAGACGGTAGGATGAAGCCCAGCAATGCTTCAGTAAAGTGCCTACACCCTGCCGCTATTCTCAGGAATCTTACTACATCCAGTGATGGCTAGGCACACAAATATCAAGTTGCCCTGACTTAGAGCTTCCCTTATTTTTTAAATTTCTTCTAATACTTCAGCAGAACAGTAGGTCTTTCTAGCCTGTTCTTCTGGGGAGAACGTGCTGTATCCTGCCATGTGTTGTATGGCTTGCCCTCCTGTAGTGTATGAGGAAGCGGAGAGTCAGTTCTCTTTCCTGGAACCAAACACACTCAGATTCCCTCAGAGAGTTTCTTTTGGGGAAGTCCACCTCAAACGGGGAACAGTTTCCAGCAGCAACAATACCGTGGTACTCTATGGAGAGAAATAAAAAGAGCAAAATCAAGAGGAGTATGGAAAAATGGCAACCAATCTCAAAATAAATGCATTGGGTGTCCAGCCTCAGGGGGCTGTGACTACCTGAGGACCGGCTTTCCCATGATGAAAGGAATTGCATTTAGCACTAGGCTATGCTTGCTCCTTGCCTGAAATTGCTTAGCTGGTAGAGAAGAAAGGAATTAAAAAGAGCTGTCCTTTTCCCTACTTAATCTGCATGGTTGGTTTGGGTTTGGTTTTGGTTTTCGTGTTGGTTTTTTTTTTTACATGATACAAAATAATTCATTCAAGCAGCATATATACTGGGGTTTTTTTTGTTGTCTTTTTTTTTCTGTGTGCTCAAGAAAGCAATAGCCTGGAAAGGCAAGACTGAAGTTCAAGTTCCTGTCCTCTTCTGGTCCTGATGCAGAGAGTGAGCTGTACCTTTAGAAAAACACTTCTTCCAAGGCTCGCCCCATGTAAGTGGAGAGGTTGTTCTAGAGCAGGGGGTTCTCTCGCAGCCTGATCCATTCCTGAATGCTGTCCTTGTCACTCTTCCCCAAAATTACTCACAGCAAGGACAACCTAATCATTGAGTCTGAATATCAACAGACTCCTATTATAGTCCCGAGCAACACTGGTTAACTGCAAGTTTCCCTGCCCAAGAAACCTGTTGTAAATTCTCAAGATGAGGGCTGATAAACCAAGAACAGATCAGATCTGGGTTCTACCCTTCACAAGTTTCCAGCAGCTCCATGTCTAGAATAGCAACAGTCCTGCAAATGGCAAACTCGCAGCGAATTCTGCCAGCAAGGAAAGCTACATACGCAAAGGCTGGGAGGATACACGTACTAGACCAAGTGGAAGCCTATTTATATATTTGGGGTACATTTCCAGTATAGAAATACTGCTGTATTTTACCAGAGAGATGTACACTGCTGAAGTTTTGTATATCAGTGTAATAAAATCACCATCTACAAGCAAGAAAATAATACACACTCCCCCCCACCCAATGGTGAGAGTCCCCAGCACAGCTGTGTTTGTCTGGGATCATACCACTCTACAGCCCTGCCTAACTGAGCCAGAAATCTCTCGCCCAGATGTGACCTAAGCATATGTTCTGCAGCTGGTGGTATGTTTTTGTAGCACATGCAGATACGCTTAAGCTGGCTGTAATCTATCTAGCTCAGATAAGAACTGCTAGGAAGGTATGATATCATGGGTTTCGGTACTGGCTAGCAAATCAGGTGCATACCTGAAATCAGGCTGGCTGGTAGATGCTGCACTGATGTCACCGTGCTACTGTCTGCCAAAACCAGGTACATTGAGGCTGCAAATCCTGCAGTCCCACATCAGTTGCCATGCAGATGTATTCCAAGAGATTTATTCCCAATGAAAGCTAACAACTGAGGCAGAGTTTAGTATGTTCTTTTAAAAGAGGCTGGAAAGAGTACCGAAAGTGTAATTGAACTAGAGAGTTGGAGAGCTAATTAATCACACATTGACAAGATCTCTTGCTGAGACATTTCACAGAGAACATTAGGAGTGCCTTAAGTAATGTCCTCAGGTACATGCTTTGAGAGCGAAGAATAAATTAGTAGGAAATTGGCTGGACGCAAGGGAAACCTTGGAATGGGGTTGGAGGTTGGAGCAGCTCCGTGAGACTGGGCTTTTTCTCCATCTTTAGAAAAGATGAATTAGCTATTGGTATACCCTAAAGATTGTTTGCAGTATGACAGGAGAGAAAATACTCGAGGATGCTTTTTTCATAACCGTGTGTCCAAAATTAGATATCTAAATAACAATTTGACTTTCAAAGATAGTCAGCATTCGGCAGCAGTCTTTGATTTCTTGCCAGGAAGGGACTGATCCCACTCACACTCAACTATTGCACTTGTATAAGCATTTCCATCAAGTTCAAAGGAATTCAGTGGATGTATTCATACTAGTGAACATCTTCACATACATGATGCTTGGAATATGTTCATGTCCCGTGTGGATTCAGAGCCAAAGTTCCTCAAATTTCACAAGTTTATAACTTGGCTTCTGGCTTTTATTTCAGTTTTGACATAAAGATGTTTCTGAAAATTTCCCCTGTATGCAAGCCTGATTTTATTCCTTGTGCATCTCTTTAGTAACTTAAGAAATTATGCTGCTTTTAAAAATAAAACAACACAAAATCTCCTCTGGTTCTTTCATGTTGCTGTACTTGGAAAATCCTGAACATTTGCTGACATTTCTCCAAGGTTTAAGCAGTTCCTCAGGAAAGCACTAGAACCATTAGTTTTATAAAGACTCAGCCAGATGTATTCCCGGGCCACTGGGACTGTAAAAAAGAAAAATCCTCTTGAAAATCCAAACTATCTATCAGCCGTGGGCAAGCACACCTCAGAAGCAGTTGCAATAGTGGCTGTAGTAATCGAATAAAGCTTCTTGCGAGTCCTGGTCGGACTTGACACACTCCCTCCACCAGATAGTGCTGTTTCTCCACAGAGCTATTGAGGATTCACAGGCCAGGGAAAGGTCAGGGGCTGACTCGAGGTAACGGGCTGCCTGCGGCTTGCTCGTCCCTCCCTGCCACTGCCACTGCCACTCTGCGTGAAACGGGGGAGGCGCAGCCTGAGAGAGATTTGCGGGAGTCAAACCGTGTCTTGGAAGGCTGTTGTCTGCAGATGACTGTGTGGCTGGTGTTGCCATCGTTGCTACCCGTCACCAGTTTGATGTAGTCTCTTTCCTGAAGTAAGAATGCAAATAGAAGCTGATGCAAATAGGCTGAGCTTTTATGATCTCTACGGGGTCTTTTCCTTAGAGCTTTACAGGGCACCCTAACCATGCAGTGGCCTGTCAAGTAATCGGTCGGACTGAGGCAACACTAATGAAAAATCAAAACGCCCAACCCACAGATGCTCCCACAGGTGAGTAGCATATGCTGGGAGCAGTCCAGACAAAAAGCTACATGCGGTTTGGTCTCAGAGCATGAAGCAGAGGGACTTCTACCTGCAAAAGTTACTTCTGGGGAGTAGATAGATCTCATCAACCAGTCCTGAGCCTGCGTAGCCTCCTGTAGGCCTTTTAAAAAAAACACAGCTGGGAAGAATACCTAAAACATAATTAAACTATACAGGGCATGGTTTACTACTCTGCTGTAGCCTTCGTAACAAAGTACAGAAATGCATCTAGAGTGCTTCTTGTTGCCCTTCTGCAGGAGTAATACTGCATGTGCCGTATATTCCTTTCCTGACTGCCCTGTGAGAAATAGAAGGAATAGCATTTGCTCTTTAACTCTTAAAGAACCAAATCCTTCAGAATGCACAGCAAGAGAAGAGAGAAAAAATCCAAGCAAACAAATATTTACAAACCTTCAAGTGGAAAATGGCGCTTACAGTTGGAATGTTCTTTGCTGTCTGTTACTTAAGAGTTTTTGAGACCACTGAGCCAATTTTTCAGATAAACTTTGCAGGAAGCGTTGTAATGTTGCTCAATGTACCCAAGTTACTGGATTTTAAGAATATTGTTCTGGGGTGTTTTGGTAAGTTAAAAACTGCTCAGTGTCAAAAGTTCAGTCTTGATACAAACATGCTTTCCCAAAGTATAATTAAAAAAATACAATATAAAAAGAAATTAAAGCTGTGCAAGGTATGTGTATTTTCCTAAGCAGTGTAAGGCTGGAGCTGTCTGATCCTAAGGGAGCTTGTAAATCCTTATTCATGCAGGCAGTCTTCTTAGGAAGAAGACTTAGCTTACTTCAGCACATGGAAAAATGCAGATGGCTCAAATTAGGTATCAGAACCTAGCTATGTATGCAGTGTATTGTATATCTAGTTAGCCAAATATAAGGTTGATTTATAGTATTTTGTATGCTGTGTTAGTGTTGTCTGTATTTATTCAGACTTTCGTAACATGCATGTGTGATCTCACAGAGATGCTAGGTCATTAAACTCACCATGGAGACTGTGTTTACTTAAATCTTACCTCGGGCATTTGGAATACACGTAGTTGCAGGTCTCTTAAAAATAAACAGAAGAAATTAAACAGTGTATCAGTTTGGCTTTTATGTTTTCTAATATCTAAGGAAATGGAGCATATTGTTTACATTGCCATTATTGAGAAACAATACAGATGCATCCAGAGGAAAGATTTAATTAGAGCCTTCTTTCTGACACACTAAATGTAAGACCATATAGCTTAATATATAGTACTATATGTGCTAGGTTGTGAATGGGAGGAAAGGAGTAGGTGATTCTTGTATTTCTGGTGGGGCCTGCGAGTATGGTCCTTTACAGAAATAACGCGATAGATGTATCACGGCTGCTGTGAGCCCGGGGAAGGCTGAATTGTGAAGGAAGATACTTCCCATAATTAGCTCCATATCGCAGCTTTGTACCAAGTCATTCTGCTTGGGGATTGTCAAGATGATAATGAACATGGAGATTTTACTGTACTTCTGTTATAACTACTAGATTAAGTGGCAACAGGCACCAAAAAGTCTTTCTTCCATTAACGTGACTGCTCTCATGACCCTTAGGCTTCATTAGTACCATATCTTCTATCTGGAAACTACTCTGGAAGCACAGATACTGGAGCTATTTCATCAGCTCCAAATATAACACCTGCCTCCTGAGCCATTACCTGTAGAAATCCATAATTATCTGTTCTTTACTCTCCAGTCAGGAATATCACGTCCAGATCAAGGACTGGGTGCTCATCTTTCATATCGTTACTCAACCGGATCCAGGCAATTAAGTTTCTCTTTTTTACATTGCCTGAATCTTCAAAGCACCCCAGACGCTCTCCTGGGTGCAGCGCTGGCCCTCGGTTTCTCTTGGGATATTACAGTGAATTCAAATCCCATCGAGGGGCAAAGTCCATCCCTTTTCGAATGACTTTCTCACAAAAGACTGGCAATATCAGTAACTAAAAATAAATAAGGCAGTAATAATTTTCAGCAAAGAAAACGATCTAGGTCCCGAGTACATTTGTTCTGAGGAGGAGAAAGCCAGGCTGAACAGTTTCCCAGTTGTTTAACACAGTATTTGGTACCACGGTCATGACAATGACTGGAATCCTGCGTGAGGTGTAGATAACGTTCAGTGACATAGTAAATACACCCTTTTGCCCTTTCAGAAGACTTTTTTTCCCTTTTCAGTACCCTTTGCACGGCACCGGCGACTGACTCCCCGCGGTGTCCCCTCCTCGGCGCCAGCTCCGAGCCAGGGGCAGCGGGGAAGCGCCGGGCGCCGAGGGGCTGAGCTGGGGCAGGCACGGGCCGGCTCCGCCGGGCCAGGTGAGCCGCGGCAAACAAAGG
>VYZV01043699.1:17445-28329 GCA_013401275.1 Pandion haliaetus | reverse complement strand
GGTCGCTCCGCTGGGTCCTTGGCCTTGGCGGAGGAGGAGGAGGAGGCGGCACAGGACGGGCGGGCCCGGGCTGCGGCGCGGATGGAAGGTCCCCGGGTGGGTGTTTGCTGAGCGGAGGCTGTGCAGTAGGCAGGGCTGGTGGGTCGGTCGGTGTTTCTGATTTGTGCGTGTGCGTGTGTGTGTGCGTGGGTGTGTGTGTGCGTGTGTGTGTATTGTTGTGCGGCGCACGGGCAGGACTGGCGTGTGCAGGAGCCTGGGATCGCGGCTCTGCCTCCTCTGCGAAGACTGATCCAGGATTATGGTCTAGGTGAAGGGAGAAGGCTCTTGCTCACCCCAAGGATTGGTTATGCTCGGGTTTTGATTGCATTCGGGGGTTTCTGCAGCCGCGGACGCCTCCCCCTCCCCGGCGGCCCCCCTCCCTTGTTTTCCGTTAGAAACACGGGCAAGAAAATAAATGTATTCACTGGGTGTCGCAAGAGCAAAGGCTAAATAATCAAAGGTAACAGCAGCAGCAAGGCGAAGAGACCCGCACTGTATCCAGCTCCCCCGCTCCCAGACCTGCCCTCCTATTTATTGGCGAGACCTCCCTCCCTCCCTCTCGGTGCGAGTGCGTCGTGCGAGTGTTTAATCCCGGGAAAAGTGCAGCCGTCCAGCCATGGTGGTTTTCAATGGCTTGCTGAAAATCAAGATCTGCGAGGCGGTGAATCTGAAACCCACGGCGTGGTCGCTGAGGCATGCTGTGGGCCCCAGGCCACAGACCTTTTTGCTGGACCCTTACATAGCCCTCAATGTGGACGACTCCAGGATCGGGCAGACCTCAACCAAGCAAAAGACCAACAGTCCTGCTTGGAACGATGAATTTGTCACCGACGTTTGTAATGGCAGGAAGATAGAGATGGCTGTTTTCCACGATGCCCCCATCGGGTACGACGATTTTGTGGCTAACTGCACTATACAGTTTGAGGACTTGCTGCAGAACGGGAGCCGCCACTTCGAGGACTGGGTGAGTGTTCGCGCTGTAGATGCATACATGCACGTATGATTTTCAGTGGCACGGCTCTCGATGCTAACATCTGTCTTGCAGAGCTGGGTTGCCAAGGGCATGTAATGGCTCTGAAGGTTCTTCATTATTTCCACGCTTTGTTATACTGAGATAGTCATGGTTACTGTGTATCTAATGCATGTGGTCTGCAGGCAAGGGAGGAAAGAAAAATATGCTGAATCTAAGGAAGAGATATATAATTACCACTTCAGTTTCTGAAATTACATTACATAAATACAACTCTAGTTATCTTGCTGTGTTTGAAAAACCCCAACCAAATGCATCCATACAGAACATTACCGCAAAACCCGGATCCAGCACTTAGACCGACTTCATCATTTCAATGTGAATGCTCTTGGTCAGCCTGGCAATGACAAGCCTTAAAAATCCAGACCTGACCTCTGATACGAGACACTTCGGGGTCTTCATGTCGCTTCAGAGCTCACTGCATCAACACTGATGCTCCTCCTTCCTTGCCCCAGATGATCTACACCTTTATGTGTAGAGCTAATGCAATGTTTCTTCAAATGCCTGAAACTGATGAAAGGGTCCTGGTGGATTTTGGCCCCAACCAGACAAATTCTGTTGCCTTTCTACACAACGTGTCTTAACAGCTTCTACGGTGTCTTAAAGACCCAGAGGCTAACATGCCTCAGTGGGAGTACAGAAAAGCTGGAAAATCCTTGGTCTGACATTCTCAGGTACTGTGATTTAACATGGAATAATCAAACAAAAAAAGAAACACAGGAAATGTGAATATGTACGTTTCACATTTCTGCAGTTAAACAGTTAAATGGTATATCTTTTAAATAAGAGGTATAATAAAACAATAGTAGTGGTCTTTTCATTTTAAATGTGCCCTGTTTGACCAGCTGTCTGAAATGTGTATGCTCATCTTTTTGTGTATTTATTTGTTATGGTCAAGGATGCCAGTCAGGGCAATATTTCTTTGGCAAACAAAGAACCCAGGGCCAAAGTAAAAATAGCGAGAGTTAAGAGCTCTGAGTTTCATGTATTCTTTGGGGCTTCTTTACTTAATGCAGTGGTATAAAGGGATGTCAGAATGATGGAAAGGTGTGAAAGGATTAGGCTCTATTTATGCTGATGAGAAGCTGAATAACTTTACTGTTAAAACTTTTATGTTTACAACTTTAAAACATTTTTCACCTATGCTGCATATATTACATCATGATAATTAGGATCTAGATCATTCTGATGATCTATAAGAGCTACACATTAGTAAGCTTGAATGGTAAAACTGGGTGATAGGCAGAGGAAAAATAGCCAAATCAGGAAAAGACAAATGCAGCAGTATTGCAGATGTCTTTTACCTGGATTGAATGATAATCAAGTTGTGGCTCTCCTGAAATCAAAGGGAGTTTCATCTTTAAGACCAATGGGATGAGGATGTAATCACAGGTTTTTAGTGAAAGAATAATAATTTTGTACATTCTTTTTGCATATGGTACATGTTGTGAGTTTGTTGCCAAATCTGGAAGGACCTTGCAGGTTGCAGATGCCAAATTTGAGTTTTGGTGGAGCTGGTGTGCTAGGGTACATCCTGGCTCTGATTTTTAAGGTGAACTCAAACATCTGCACGTTCCCTAGATAAATAGTGGAATTGAACAGATTGAGGACCATTGTAAACATGATCTGGGAGGAACTACTTAGCTGAATCAGATAAATGCTGTGTTTTGTTGCACCAGGATTCATTGCTGTCCAGCATTCACTGGGTGGGAGGAGATGAGGGAGTGACTACGCTTGCTGTCTGTTGATGTGACAGAATTGAGGACATGGCAGTGGATCGTAACTGGTCAGCTCAATATAATGCAGCTTCTGAAGCATCGCTTACCTCGTTCTATGCTGCAAATCCTCAGAGTTTGGATTGTCTTTGTGCAGCACATATAATACACAGAGTACACCACCCTCCCTGTATCACAGAATTGGTGCGGAGGCAAGTATTTATAGGATTGTGCTTCACCCTTTCCAAAATCTGCCCATTTACTGAACGTGTCACTGTAATTGTAATACCGAGTGTGTTTATTGGATTGTTAATAGATAGGGACCTTCAGAGAACTGGCTTTTACAAAATCACACTGTTTTTTTGTCTGATTTCACTGAGTTAAGATAAGGCCTGTGGCCATGACATCTCTACAGAGTCCATAGTGAAGTAAATAGATTTATTGGCATCTTCATCAGTATCTGGATTCTATATTAAAACCTGAAGAAAGAGAAGTCGTCTGTGAAATGAATGGGATTCACAGGACAAGGAAAATGCATGTAGCCTAAACCAAGGTTAGAGTAAGACTTGCTGGTACGATGCAGTCAGTTTCTTCTGTTTAATAAGAGGACTAATTCCTTCATTTTACTCTTGGCATTTAGGGCAGATATTTTTGTACTCTTTCCCAACCTTGTAACAAGCAAATTAAAAGCAGCAATCACAGGAACTTGTTCCTCCTTACTGCCTGAAATATTGAATAAATGCAACCTAAGAAACTCTCTTGGAGACCGTAGGTCACCTTATGCCATTCTGAGGGTTTTCCTTTAAGCAGTCCTGAAAGTTTGAACTGGGTACCGCATACCTGTTGAGTGTGTTCGGTGTAATTGCACTGCTGCCCCTCTTTACCTTCAGAATGATGCAACAGTTCTTGCAGGACTGGACTGTCACTATTTAAATAGGGTTGAGAAAATGCTTATGTGCTGAGAACAGTTCTTGTCAATATATTAATAGCTTTAATGCTTTCATTCTCATATAATACTGCAGGTATTTTTGTAAGGAAATTTCAATATTTGTAGTATCTGCACTAGGGTCAAGGTTAGGTTCTTGTCAGAAGTCCAAAATGCAAAAAAGACTTGCAAAGAAATAATGTGGGGTTTTTTTTTCCCCCTAAAAAGAAACTTTCTCTCTTTAGCCAGCTCACCTACTTTGGTTGGTTTTTGCCATTGTGCAAAACCTTGTATTTTTTTCTGAGATTAGTTTTTTAGGAAAATACTGGGTATTTTTCTCACTGTTAAGCCTGTGCTATATACTGATGCCATGGTTACAGTGGAAACACTGATGATAAACAAGTACAAAGCTTGAAATCATGATAGCATCTATTGTATTAGGACAAGTCAGATAAATATGCAACATTCTGGTTCCTTTTATCTACAGAGTATTGAGCAGTTGCAAAAATAATTTTTAATCTTATGATATGTATACTCCCTGGATATATATATATATATATATATTAAAAAAATCAAAGTTGTGGCCTAAAACAGTGTTTCAGATTTTACTGGATGGAAGCTTTTAAACAAAATATATACTTTTTTTTTTTTTAAAAAATCAATATAAAATATTTGTTTCAATTTCTAAAAAAGGTATAGTGACAATTAAAAAGATGGCTGCTTTTCCAGTGGTGCATCAATACAGACTTAGCATGGTAAAAGTGTCAGTTTTGCAGATTTTTTTCATCATGGCTACACTGCAGTTTTAAAGAGAGCTTTGGATTTATGGCATTACAAGCTTTTCTGTAAGCTCATAAAATGTTGTACAGAATGGCATAGAGTATTCGAGAGGATGTCGGTGAATGTACACTTTGAAAAATACGTAATACAGAACCATAAACAACCTGCAAATTCTGATTGAAAAACAAACTAGTAACATGAAAGCTGTGGCTATATATATATTTTTTTTTGAGTTAGGTTATTCAGGTAATAATAAAGTATGTCTTTATCTAGCCTTCTCACATGTGGCATATGTAAATGTTGCACTTGAGTTGGTAATGCAGCTACATTTTAATCGGTAGAATTGAGATCAGGAAGGAAAATTCCGTTGATATTTAGCTTTGTGGTTACACTCCTGTGAATTAGCACAATCAAAGTTTATATGTTTGGATGATTAGTAGTCCAGGTTCTGAGTTCAAGTCCACTTTCCAGAGTTGACGATAGATAAAATCAGTGTGATTGGACCAATGCCAAAGACTCCATCTAAGGGTCTTAGCCATTAGCCTGGCTGTGCACGAGAAAACCTATTGAGTCGTCCTAAGAAATCCATTTGCAGGCAGAGTAGCAGGACTCATTAAATCAGTCAGGACATCACAACGTTTAGCAAGAAAAACCTCTGTTTCCACTGAAAATATTTTACAGCTATATTTAGGTTAATGAAACAAGTTTAATTTTCTGTTGTCTTAAAAAAATCCCTAATACTGTCAGGAAAAAAGTAAAACACAGATTTCAGTGAGCTTTTCTTTGCTAATCCTAAATATCTTCCATACTACTTTTTTTTTCTCTTCAGTGCTGCTTCTTAAGATCTAAATTTAAAACATTAAACTTTTTTAAAAGCATCCCTTCATATTTCCATTTTATCAATGTGAAGTTAGTCATGTAACTGTGCCACCATTGCATAAAGTGAGTTTATTGTAAATTAATATAATATCTCAATAACAAGTTGATGATGAGTTATAGGAAATGGCATGGGGAATAAGTACACTCTTTTACATACTTGTTGAACCGTTGAGGTTACACATTTTTATGTCATGTTTATAGTGTACTATTGAAGAAACTTTCCTATTGGAAAGACTAGGTCTTTAAGTTGCAGTCCATACAGTTAGACACCTAGGTTAATGGAGCTCTGAATGTCACCCAAAAGGCACAGGGGAGGGATTAAAACTCTTCTGAGTCCTTGGTCCTGTGAGCTGTCCATGGATGTGAGGAGTAGAATTGTCTCCTTCCAGCATCTCTAATCTGAATTAACTGGAAAGACTACTTAGGTGCTTATCAGAGTTTTTCTGTTTTTTGGGGGTTTGTTTTGGTTTTTTTTGTTTTGTTTGTTTTTTTAAATGCCATTTCTGTTGCTGAAATCGGAACTCCTTTCAGTCAGTAGGTGATCTGTTGTAGCTGGCAGACAGAGTGGAATCGTCATCATTTTAGTGCAGGTCACCCTGCGCATTAACCTCTGCTTGTGCCATACACTGCTGAAGGTTGGCATTGGGCTAGCAGAGTGTGACTGTAGCGTATTTTCATTTTTATTTTCATCTACTGGCTGGACTTATCCGTGCTGATGGTGTTGAAAGGCCTAGAATTTTGCTTGTGAAAGCTTTACATGTCATCTAAACTGTGGTTCACGGGCTGCTGAAAAGCATTGTTATCAGAAGAGTATTTGTTGAAATGAGAGGGAAATTGCTGTCCTGTTTGATAGGTTTCTGCATGACAAAGGCTGTCACTGAGCAAGGTCTGTCAGGTTTGGGGGACGAGGGTGAGAGAGCTACAGGGGATCGGCAGGGTTTCACAGGGACTCAGTGTAATTGTGAGGGTGGGCGGTTGTCAGGAGAAGATGGGAGATTTTGGAGAGCACCTTGTACGGGTAGGGGTCTTCCATGCCTTATCCCCCAGCCTGTCTCCCACCTGCGTCCTGTCTTTTCCCTCCCTGCTAGGGACGTGGTACAGTCACTACACAGCTCACCCACTATCTCGTATCAGTCCTTTTCTACAGCTGCATAATCTACTCCTACTCCCTGCTAGAAATGTTCTCTCCTAACAGCTCCTGCTTACCTGCAGTGCTTCCCAGCCTGCTGAGAAGCAATAGAGAGGGAAAAAGCTGCCTCTGCGATTGCTGCTGCAGGGAGAGAGAAAGGGCAAAGTGGGGAAAGGAAGAGATGAGGCATGGAGAGAAACCTGGAGGAGGGTAACAAATAGTTGCTGCTGCCCCACATGCTCCAGCTGCCCTTTTGGCAACAGCAGAAAGCTATACATGTAGGAGACAGGGATGAGCTGGCATAGGCAAATTGACTAGTTGAAGACCGTATGTTGCTTACTGACCTGCTTTGGGGTTTTTGCCTGCCTTGCTCAGTGTATAGCTTTTGAAGTCTCACTTCAGACGTGAAGAAAATTGCTAAGGGCATGAAAAATGTGTAGTAGAGCATGCATTTCACTTAGCACCGAATTATCATACATGTAGGTCAGGATTTGATCCCACGACTGATCAGAATCTCATCCTATTGTTGCTAATACCAATACCTAGACGAAGTTCCACATAGTGAAAGTAAATCTACTGAACTCTATAGAAGTATTTGTTAGAACAAAGTTAACAGTAACAGAGTCCAGTTCATAGGTATTAATTCAAAGCTGGACTTTAAGAAATGCCTAAGTGCGGCGAAAATGATTCCTACATGTCGTTCTTGTGCCAGTTTTTAGACAGTGCGTATCATTATTCCAGCTCAGGTGGTTCCATAAACACTATGCAGAAGTTCATGGTTGCGAGTAAACCACTGATCTCACTGGGTTCGCTGGGTTCACTGGATTTCATGCAGGCATGTGTTTAAATTCTTTCCTCAACTGGGGCCTGTGTTCCAAGGGAAAACTGAGAATAAATAACATTTAACAACATCCTTTACTTTTATTTTACTCTTACTGATTTATTATTCTTCTGAAAATCTTGCACATGCAAGCCTGGTTTCTGCTTTCCTCAGCCATCAAAACTAGATCGCTGCCCTCCCTGTCCAGAATTCTTTAAATACTGCTGAAATGAGGGTTTGATTTAAGCTGGAATTGTAGGACTTGGCATCTAAGAGTGATTAGTTTCCACTCTCTAACTAAACTTCCATTTAAATGAACTTTTTGGGGGGTTTCAAATTTTGAGGGCAGGCTGCGAATACAATTTGTAAAAAAATTAGAGGTGAGGGCTTTTCTGCTTGGAATTGGGTGGTTGAATTCAGTTCTGCTTTACCTGGTACTGTCTTAATCTCCTTTCCCTCAACTCAGTTATTAGACTGTAAGAGAAAGACATCTACAGTTCATGCTAAGAGAGATTTTGGAAACAATAGGGTATGCAAGTAATGGGAAATCTGTGGTCAGAGAGGACTGAGAAGAGACTTTCCCTCCATCCACATGGAAGGGTAGGGGTGGAACTATCTGGATATGGAATAAGATCAGAAGTCCAAAGACACCGTGGAAAACTGCCAGTTTGTGGGGGGGAACCAAACCAACCCTTTTGTCAAGCTAGACAGAGCAAGGTCTGAAGAATGGGGATATTTTGTGTGCCATTTTGAGTCATGCAAATTGTAGCAGTTACAGGGGTTTCTACCGTTTGGGGGCAAAGTGGTCATTATAGAAGGCTGACAAAAAGTTTTAACCTTGTGTTTGTAAGTTACTGCTTTCGTATTTGGCAGGCAGTCACTAGAATATTTAAAAAGTATATTCGGCAATATTAGTGTGGAACTGCAACTGTAAAGCTAATAAATAATTCTAGAGATTGGGTAACTTTTGTGGCAGTTACGTACTTTGCACTATATTTTAGTAAAGCAAAATGCAAATGAATATGATGTAAGAACATCTGCAGAATTGTTATCTACTCTGATTATTATTCAGTCAGTAGCTTGAATTGCTAGTAAAGCAAAGTTCTTGAGTGTCCTTTCAAATTCCTCTAAGAGTTAAAAAATCTTAAATTATCATTGCTGTGATTTAACAGAAGCCAAGATTTCACATATTTCTGAATAGCACAGCTAGAAAACCTAGTGATATTGAGATGGTCCCGTTGAATATAACAGGAGTTTTAACATTTATTTTATTGGAAGCAGTGTTAGAGAAATGCTACGCAATTCTGAGAGTTTTTCCCCCACTGAAGTCTGTAGGGCTTGAATTGTTGAAGAACAGAAGTAAAGAAACACCATTTCTTTTAGAATTAAAAAAGGCGAAGTTTGATTCCATTGGAGGCTTGCAGGCAGCCATTTCTGCCTTATATTGGCTAACTTGAGCTGATTTAATTGTTCCAGACAATAGAATCATTTTGGTTGTTTCTGGTGTCCTGCTGGGCAGTTTCATCACAGGCAGGAACAAAAAAGCGTGAATAATGGCTAGATGTTACCAAATAAATTTCACGTCTTCATTGTTTGAGCAGCAAGCTCCCATTGTATCTGTGTATCTTAAATGAAGAGTAAGCAAACTTTATACTTAGTGTTTCCAACTTAGTATCTTTCAGTACTTTACAGTATAAATACGTAAAAAGCCTCTTATTGCAGGGGATCAGGGTTTCTTATGCATTTTAGAACTCTTCATTCTTCAGTACATTGGCCTTTCTAATGTCCTTAAAAAATATATGGCTTTGTCAGTGTTAATATTTATAAGTATCTTTAGATAGTGATGTGGTAGCAATGAAGCAGATGTAATGGTGGTGGAGACATGAAGGGAAGACTGATGCATACTGTGCACAGTTGAGGAAATGGTTGGAATTGCTTTGCTTTCTTTCACAGATTAAAAGCCAGCAAGAGAGTAGTGTTTTCTCCTTCCTTGTTTTCTTTCAGTTTCCCCTTTATCATCTGTTCTGTCTTCATGCTGCCAATTCTCCATCTTTCTTTATCTGTTCTGGCTTCAAGATGGTCAAGAAATGATGGGGTGACCTTTACAGGATTGCATAAGATTTTGATGTTGGCAATGGTAGCAGGCAACGAGAATGAGATGTTGTGTTATAGATCTCTACACAGACCTAATTCCAAGTACAGTTTTCTTGCTGGGACCGTTTTTACTCATTGCATAAGTCTTTGCAGCATCTGTCAACTACCCTTTATTTCAAGGTGAGATTGATCCATCGTCTTTGTAAATGATGTCTGAGAATGTGTTGGAAAAGGAAAGGCTAAAGGTCACTCATGCTGCATCCACTTTGTTCTCTTTCCTACGTGGTTCTAGTTGGATTTATTGAGGAATCTTTTTTTTGTAATTTTTTTTCTTTTCCTCTTGAGTTTCTTTGCCTTTTCCTTCCTTGTAACTCTTGGCACTGCCTTGGCACCTCTTGAACATTTGACCTCATGGCCCACTTCTTTTCTCCTTAATCCACTCCTACCACCTTGTCCTCAAGTCCTGGCTGTCTGTTTTAACTTTTCCTTAATTTTTCTTGTTACTACTTCCCATATATCCATATTGCTACTAGTCCCACCACTCCAACTCCTTCTCTCTTCTAGTCATGCTGGCGGACCAGTGAGCTCCTTGTGTTAGTAGAACTCTGAAGCATCTTCAGTATCTGAAGCTCTATGGGATTTGCCCAGCTGCTGTCATCCAGAGTATGTCCCCATCGTGCTTCTCCGCAGGCAGCAGGGAACTAATTGATCAGACTGGTGGCTGTTGGAGCAGTTATCTTCAATCAGAAGAAGTGATGCACTGAGTTTCCAGTTTGTTATACTACAGAAGTGGTCGAAGGAAGAAGTGTAATATGGTTGCTTTGAACTTCAAGCAAAATGCTCTGGTTTTAGCAGAGTCAGTGAGATGTTGAAGGAACGTGATCTGTCCCTGAAAACTGGATTCTTCCAAGCAATGGAAACAGTGTTGTAAAATTTTAGTTGGTACTGACTGTTGGGATTTTCAGGGACTCCTAATCACTGAAAATACCTAGTATTGTTGGGTATTTTTGTTTTATATAACAAGTGAAGTTATGGTTTCTGTCTTCAAAAAATTACAGTCCAAGCACAAGTCAAAAAAGGCAGATTGTGGCAGCCAAAAGAAAGAACAGGAAAATGCTTACCAGTGTGAAAGGCTGAAGTGGTAGCTTAGCAGCAGCCTATCAGCTAAGCTTTCCTTGGTGTCCCTGACTCAAAATCTCAAGGAGAGAGGCAATAGTGGAAATTTTGATGGAGATGTTTGGAGATCCTCATGCTTTGCATGATGAGGTGTTTCTGTTCAAGGAGTTGACAGGTTTAGAGGGACAGCCCTTATGTTCTAGTCCATGGTTCTCAAATTCCTAGTTATTTCTGAGTGTCCCATATAGCTTTAAGAATGTTTGGGATCACCCACTTTTAGGGAACTACAGGATTTTTCTGTATAATTCCATGAAAGCTGGTATTAACTGTATTATTACATTTGACCTTTTTTTCTTT
>VYZV01043699.1:0-12215 GCA_013401275.1 Pandion haliaetus | reverse complement strand
AGAAGCTATGATTTTCTTGCATTAGGTAAATATGAGAAGACATGGTGCCCAGATACAAATAATTATTTTCAAATTCTCCCGGTGTCACAGGTTTACTTTCCTGGAACAGTAACACTGATTATGGATGAGCTTTGTTAAGACAGAATGCTTTGAGTGTATCCTAGAATTGAATGAATACTAGATGAATACACATTTGTTTATTAATATTGTTGGCAGGTCCACTGTGCAATATGAGACCATATCAGTCATTATCGCTTCAGGTGAAGTTAACATTTGTGTCCTCACTTCCTAAAATATGAATGTAGTATGTTAGATGTTCATCTCAAGGCTGACATATTTCAACAGCAAAAAAGAGAGTGTATGGGAGGGGTATCCAGCAGTCCTGAAAGTATTTTTGCTCACAGACCAGGTTCCTGGTAAGAGCTGTAAGTGAAGACCATGGGTAGGTAACTCCTTTGTGCCTCAGAATAACATCTGCCCCAAAGCTCAGATCTCATGTCCCAGGGCTTACATCTTCAAATGCAAAGGTTCAATGCTACTTTCCTTCAACCCTGCTATCCTAAGGGTTATTACTTTTCCAGTACCACTTCCCTCTTGTACCTTACTTTCTCGGTGGTACTTGTAACCACTGTTTTATTGGTTGCTGTTTGTATCTCCTCAGTTGAGAAGTACCTCACTTTTGCTCCTGGCAGAACTTAAAAATCATGGTGACAGGTTGCATTTATCAAAACTCCTATGAGGGATCCTGGTTCAGAAACAGAGCATATAGCCACAGACGACCATGCATGCATATGCTAGCCTGATTTAAAACAAAAACAACAAAACAAAACCCCCTCAAAACCACAACCCAACCTCCCCCCCAGGTTTTGGCTCAGAATAACTGGAGTACATGAGGGTGAGAGGGGATGAAATAATTTATCTTCATTTATTTGGGTATGTATGTCCAACTCATTCTGGATTTTCTTTCCTGTTAGTAACCTAAGAAAGGAGATGCCATTCTGTACCACCCCTGTGTTCTTTTTTTCCCTGGAGAGACTGGTAGCAGCTTTAGTTACAGATAACATATTTAATCATTAGAAAGCTTAATTTGAAGACCTAGTTTGTTACACTGTGTTTCCCAGTGGCTCCATCCAAATCTGAGACAGGTATAATTGATAAAACACATTAAGGCTGTGAATATGTGTCGTAGGAAAAGCTATGTTGACTGGAAGGGGGATGTTGGGGAGCCTCCCTTTCAGGGTTGTCCGAATGATAACTGTGTGAAAGCAGATACAGAAGGAAAATATGTTACTGAGGGAGAACAAAAGCAAGTTCAGTCAGGTATTTCAAGGCCAAGGCAACTAAACTGAGTTATTACTGGCTCTTGTTAGCATGCCTGAAAAAAATAATGTTCTTTGCTTCAGCTGGGTGGCCCTTGGAAGGGGGAGAGATTCTTTCCTGCCTTTTGAAATCATCAAAGAATATGAGAGTAATCATTTCCAAAGTTATCTCTGTGTCGGAAAGCCTCACTGTTCAGGATAAGCCAGGGTAAACAAAGGATGAATAGGAAGTGACTTTTAAAAAGTATGGATTTGAACCTATGAGGTGCTGAGTGTCTCCAGTGAAATGCTGAGCTTGCTTGATTTCCAGTAAGTTTACGGCTCTCAGTTCCTGACAGTTTCAGGTCCTAAGATTAGATCTACTCTCTGAAGTAAAATCAGGTTACTGCTGTCAGCTTTTTTAACTGCCAATATTGCTTGCAGTGCACATCAGCAGTGCTCTGTATGTACACAGAGATGTACAGCACTTGAGTACAGATAGAAGCTGATCTACAGGGACCGTATCACTTTCACATTTCCATTGTTTGTCTATTGTACTAATAAGAACTCTGATATGAAAATGAGACATCAAGAGGGTAAAGCAAAATCTGAGATGCTCACTGGCAAAAGGAAAAATCCTTCTTTAGTTTTGCTCTCATGTTTAGGAGCATTTGTACATGTTTTTCCCTTATGTAGAATAAAATAATGCCAAATTTAAGTAGTACTTTTCATCAGTAGGTTCCTAAGTGGATATAACTTTGAATGTATTAAATATGCAATCAAGATATTTGGGTAGAGGAGCTTGTAGTGGTGTAGTGCTTCACTTTCAGATGAATTGCAAAGCCCTTCACATTTAGCTATGTTGACTTCAGTGGAGCCATTCATGGTGTATGGGTATCTCAATACACCGCGGCCTGCATGGAGATTCAGAGCTTGCAAATGATGTTTGAATTACACTCCTCCTCTCCCACTAATACATACTTTACTGTCCCTATGAGGTTAATTTGCTACCAATATTCTGACTGCAGTCATTGTTGGCGTTATTTGAACTAAGGGTGGGTATAATGAGACTTCACTGCTAGTTGTGCCGAAGGGGAAAAATACCTGTTTCTTCACAGTAGTTTCTAGAAGTTACACAAGGAAATCTATATGCTTTAAGCATGAACTGAGAAATGTGCATACAATAGTCAGACTGATTCAGTCCTCATAATTTATTGCTGATATGATGAGCAAGTGGCTAAAATTCTTGCATCT
The DNA here is from genome assembly GCA_013401275.1 of Pandion haliaetus. NCBI lineage: Eukaryota > Metazoa > Chordata > Aves > Accipitriformes > Pandionidae > Pandion > Pandion haliaetus. Next base: position 9,663 of record VYZV01043699.1, on the reverse strand, counting down.
GGTTATTGCAGCATGTAGAAATAAAACTTACCTGGAATGGTACTGAAGTTTTTAATTGCATGACAGAAATGAGGCATAGTTCCTTTTTTTGTTGTTGTTGAAATATTAAATCTATGCTAATGTTGTATAGAAGGCTTAGACCATCCTGAGTCAAAGGGATTTTGATTAAATTATACTTTTCCCTGGATTTGTGTGTTGCTCTGCTTTCTGCAGCTTGAATAGAACTTGTGCATTCATTGACCCTTCCAATATATGTATTATAAACAAATTTGAGGCAAAGGGGAGGAAAAAATTAGGCAGACTTTTGAAAGAAACAGTGCTTAATTCTACCAAAGCTCCTGCCTCAGGCTTCAGTTCTCGGAGTTTCATCAAACAGGTTCTTCTACCTCTGTTTCCTCATTCCTCCTGAGGAGAGTCAAGCTGACCATGCTCGATTAATCATGAGGCTTCAGAGCCTTCCTTGTGCTCCAGAGAAAGAGAAGAATGCCTCCACGCCTGTGGAGCAGCAGCACCCCAGAAATACATAAAGTACAGATCCTGAGCTAAAATCTTTTGGGGCAGGGGATTGTTTTCTAGGACAGCTTTTTTTCACTTGGTGCATGGTGACACCTTCTGGGAGGCCACAGGGAGGCTAAACCAAATTTAGCAAGCAAGAAAGGAAGTTACTCCTTTGTGGGGGGAGGCAGGCTCCTGTCAAGCCTGAGGAGCCTTGTTTCCCATCATGCAATGATGCAGATCACTCAGAAAATAACACAAGGGACAATCTGGAAAATATGGCATATTCTTTAATATACAGTAATCTTTAGAGGACAATATTGCGTAGTCATATGACATCATCATGTGAGAGAAGACAGTATTTTGATGTCAGTGTTTCTTGCCTTACCTGAAGGACGATCTTAACACTGAAAAGCAAGGTGGTAGAAGGGGGAGCTATGCTGCTAGTTGCATTTCTAACCTCCTTTAGGATATAGACTTACTGTTATATCTTCTTGATCCCAAGTATTTGGTGTACAGGACTTCCCTGAGAACTACTGATAAGGATAACTTCCTCTGAAACATTTGCAGACTGTCCTTTGAATCTCTGGGTTCTCAGTGTGAAAATAAATGTGCTTCAGACAGTGGCTACTGTGAGAAAAGACCAGACAAAATCTTACTCTTAACTGTACAGATAGGGTCAAAATTAGCAATTAATTTTGAAATTGGAGATATGACTACCTTGCCTGCAGTGATCAAGAGTTGGGAAAGAACTGTTCCCGGTTTGTTTACCAATAAAACAAATAAGTAACTGTGCGATATTTTTGGCTTGCAGACTGTCAGCTTCAAAAGGGGAGTCCAGAAGCCTGTAGAGCTTTAAAAATACCTTGTGCTGGTTTTGAACGTTAGGGCTAAATGTTCCTGTTGTTTCCCCGAGTGTCAAGGAGCAGCGCGTGCCACATTTATCCCTTCCTTTTCCATAGTATCTGCGGAATAAAGGATGAGTGAAGAGGTACACTCTCTGTAACTTTTATTCCTCTTTTAGCTCATGAAGATGATCAGTAAATAGTGATAACCTTGGTTAGTTTGGCTTGGGTCACTCTGTGGGCTGTGAAGCCCCTCTCTGTGAGGCAGGGCAGTCGGGGGCCTTGTGGTGAGGTCTCACATGGGAGAAAATCTCCTGCAAGGTAACATGGAACACAAGGATAGACTTGTTTGGAGAGTTTTTGAAATCTGTGTGCTTATCTGGAGATCTGACTGGGAACTGAGCGCTTCTCCTCTTAAGAAGGTAAAGCTCCATCCTCCCTCTTCCCTCACCCCCTTGTTTTCTACTGGAGAGAGTGAATCAAAGCTGGCAGGGCTGTAGGTCCTGCTAGGTAGCATTGCCTGAACGGGGAGAGGAGGGAAGAGGAAAACTGGGAACGTAATTGCAACATTAAAAAAATAAATAACATCTGAAATACCTCGGTATTACCCTAGAGAATGCCTGTCCCTGATAAATGAGCCTTGATGTTGTTGCTGAAATGCTTATGAGAAGTTTATCATCACATGCCATATACAATCCTTTGTGGTCTTAACACATCAACCTGTGTGTAGTGGGATGCTGTAACCTGGCTAAAACAATATGCTCACCAGAAGTACTGCAAGGTTATTGGATTATACCTAAATTATTCCATACTGGATGATTTATAAAATTTGCTTATATATGTGGAACTCTTTGCTCCTATATACCTTTGACACCAAGGCCTTAGGACGTTAACTACAAAATTGTGTAGGCTCTTCCGATACCTACAATCCCAATCGATACCTCATCCTCAGGTGATCATGCGTCCGAATATGGGACAAATACAGAGAGAGGGGGATTAGGCAACTGATCTGTCCTTGCTGATCTGGTTATTCAGTAATTCCCCACTAGGAGGTTTCCTGCACCTTTGCTCAGTGTGTTTTGTGGGGGTTACTGAAGGATTGATTCCTTCAGTCTGCAGACCTCTGTCAGAAGCATGGTGGTTCCTGTTTTCCATCTGAGGCTGCCAGAGGTAGTGGTTATAGGTACAGTATCAATAGAAAACTGTTCTTTTCCTACCTGGTGTGTGTGATCATCGACTGCTTTGATTAACCAGTTCTGGGGCTAAAAGTGAGACATCGTTTTTTCCATTCTTTGTAGTGTTATTGGCAGGGGGTGGAGAAAATAAGTCACTGCTCCTTTTTCTCTCTGAGTTTGTTTTGTTTTCTGCTCTTTGTGCTCAAGCAGAAAATGAAATGGTTTGCAAATAAACTGAATATTAAAACTAAAAAGTACTTCATATTCCCTCTTCACAGAGCTTGTGTGAAGATAAATAGGAACAGATCATATTGGGAAAATAGTTCTTTCCCCCTGCTCCTGAAAATAAAGCAGTCCCTCTGCTACTGAAATTTTCTGCGAGTAAACCACAAGCAGACAGGCTGAGCGCAGCCAGCTACAGGATGATAGCCTTGTTTTTGTTGTTGGGCTTTTGGGATTTTTAACTGCAGATTTAGCCATTATAAATTGAACTGCTAAAAACACATCAGTGTTATTTTGAAAATTCACGGCAGATTCAGCTCAGACCAGGAAGTGAGGTGTTGTCCTTTTAAAGCCTGATATACAGAAAAGGGTATTTCTGACGCATGACCTTCAGTGAACAGGAATTCCTTTACTCAAAATCTCATCCTTACCATGAACTTCACTGCCGCAATTCATCCTCTCACAGCTGTGTGAAAAGTGACATATTGTGGAAAAAACAAAAACCCAAACCTTTGAGAGATTTTGATTATATTTTCTTAAATAACCAGGGCTTGCAAAATATAGAGCATGAGTTTTTGCTGAAATGTTTTGTGTGTAAATAAATGTAATTTTAAGTTACAAGAGGGTTTTTTTTTTACTAGAGTTCATTAGCTGTTAACTAAATAACTGATCAGATTTTTAAAATCTGTTTAACTGTCTAATCATAAGTATCACAATAGAAACTACTGGGGCTTAGGTTTTTTGAAAATCTGGTTTGAATTTTGACTGGTGAGTATTTGAAACTCCATGCTGAAAAAATCTGGCTCTGCATGCACTTTTTGTATATGTTTGCTTTCACTTCCCCCCCCCCCCTTTTCTTATGCTCTCTTTCTCTCTCTGCCTTCAGTTTAAAGGCAGTGAAAGAATACCTAGTAACTGGCGGGTTTGAAAACTAAGCAAAAATGTTTTTATGACCATAGGAGGTAACATGCCATACTTAGTCTGTGGTGGAGTGAATCAGCAGTAATAATTTTGTGCAGATACTGAGTATGACTGCAGATAAATGCATGCAGAAACACAGCCTTTTTGCCAGAGATACAGACTCTGGAAGGCATTGAATTGAAGCCTCTTTGGACTGGGAGAGGGAAGTATCTGGCAGGCATCTTTTTTAGGACTCTGCACTTCTAGAATTTGCCAGTTCCTGCTGTTTAACAGCCCAGATTTGCTAACCTCCGGGACATACGGCAAGGCCTGCTTTTTTCTTCTGCTTCTTTGTGGAAGTGGGTGTTGGCTAGAACTAGATAATGATGAAGAGGGGATACGTTGCTGAGATTGCTCCGGTTTTGCTTTTGCTTTTGTTTTGTTTGCTGGCTTATTTTATTTAACCTGAGGCAATTCATTTCTAGTGCTTGCCAGTGACAGAGAAATCACTGAGTGACATTCCATTGTTTGAGCAAGAAAATGAATAAATAATGGTTTTGTAACTCAAATTCCCTATAAAAGTATTGCAGCTGATAATTATGTAGAGCCTGTATTGTTTTTATCTATAGGATGTGGTAAATACATAAGTAACTGTTTCCTTAAGGGAAACAAATTTCAAAACCAAGTGAATGCAGTGGATCCAAATAAATGTAAGTGATAAGCCCTGATGAAGTGAAACTAAAGATCTTGTGGGACTTTCAGATACATTAGGAGAAGGCAGTATGGCATAGGCATCATAGTAGATGCTGACACTTCCAGGCAGTAGCAGTGCAGATCAATAAATAGAGATCTTTGATCATAGGCCAGTTTTTACATTAATTCATAGACTGGGGATGAAGTAGAAATCAAAGGGCTTGTACAATCATATACCTGGAGAGACAGTACTATGCACTACATGAGAGCTATGTAAGCATCGTGTCAGATAGTACTCATTTTTAGTTGCTAAAAAGAGTTGCTCATATTCAAGTTCAATATTATGTCATTGTAGTTAATGACCTTCTGACAGCTAGCTTTACCAAAACTGTTTTTAAAAGTAATTAAAAACTAATTGGTTGAGGAACAGAACTGAATAGTATTTTAAAATGTTGGCAAAATAATGTTTGTGATGTCTCAATACCAAAATCTATGCACAAATATAAGCCCCGCTTTAAAAAGTCTACATAATATGACTTTGCAGAAAATGTTCTAGCTTAATTATAGTAATGTGCCTCGAATTTTCCAGTGGGGTCATTTATTTTGAGTATATGTCTTGTCTCTTATTACTGTAACTACGAATAAGCCTGTTGTTGGGTATGTGTTGCCTAAACGTTGCACGTAACTTTCCTGGAATTTGTAAAGCTATTCTGTTTGACATTAGTTGGCATACCTTGTTTGCAACCCTTGTAATCCAAAAATAAAATATTTATGTGTCTCTAGTAGCAAAGTACAAAGTACCATATTAAGAACAACCATATACGGGCCTAGCTCTGTAAGATGCTGACTGTTGCTGACTCCCCCTAGCTCAGCAATCGGTTTTACATGCCTCTCTTAAAACCTGCTGGAACTACTCTGAAGTTACAACTTTGAAACCAGAATCATCATCTGGCTTGGCTGTATGAGGCAGACAGAGACTGAGCTCTCAGTTTAGGGTGCTGTCGCAGCTCAGGTGCCGCTGCTGTGAGCAGACATGGACAGAGGTGTTGGCTACTGGGAAGAGCAGCTGCCACTTTATCACCAAAGTGAGTGGAGCTATTGGAAGGAAGCAGGAGCTTTTAAAGAAATGTGTACAAGGCAAAGGTGTTCCCTTTCTCGGGAAGGGGACTACCTCCTGGCCATCCCCAGGGGCTTGGGTGAATTGCCTGGCAGGCTGGAGGAGGAGGCACTGGTCTGGCACACAGAGATTTACTCACAGCAGGAGTGTGTGATCCTCCGGGTTTTTGGCTGTAGGAGAGCTTTATTGACTGACAGGCACCCAAGCTACAAATAGTGCACTTTTTCTGTGTATTATTTGCTTTATTCAGATGTCCAATTAAATATTTGTTTTGTTTTTATCCCTAGCTGAGGATGATACTTTTCCGATAGGCTTTTTTTGTGTGAGAAGGAAGGGAAGGAGGCATGGGGAAGGCTGGTGGGCTTTCAGCCTACCTAAGGCTTCAGAGGTATGTTTAGGATTTTCTTCAAGAGTATTGTGCCAGCCATATGGTCTGTCAAATCTTTACTGCAGTGAGATTTGTTTACATATATCTTCCCCATCCTATCTCCCTTTTTCTCTAATTTAAATAATTTCATTGTGGGATAACAGTAATAGCAAAGCCTCTAAAAATTATGCCAACCTCATACCTCAGGGTTAGCAAATCAGGTGTACAGAGGTAGCAAGGGAATCTAAAACACGTCTGAGTGCTGCTCATCCATAGCCAGAGGTTTAGGAGGAGTAAAGCATAGCTGGATTTGAGTTAGTCATGCCCTCTGACTTTCATCTTGCATTATAATTTTTAGCATGGAAAGGCTGAATACAGATGCAAAAGGAATAAGATGAGCGCTGCTTGTGTTATTTTTGTGTCATGGTGAATTCACCACCTGATATTCTATCATGGCATAAAAACATGTAAATTTCTTACTGAACATTGAGCTATACTGTGACATGTTGCTTTACTTAGAGACAGGTAACCATTTATCTTAAGTTTTGTTTAGTATCTTTACATGGGAATTAGTTGCCAGTTGGTGGAAAATAAAGAATCATATTAACCCCACATGAAAATAGGGTTAATAATTACAGTAACTCAAAATAAAGCTAGTTTAGGCTTTGAAGGTGTAACCAGCGTGCTGCCAAACAGACTCTTCCTCTGACTGCACCAGGATTTCTGCCTTTATAAGGGTTTGCAGGAACTCTGAGTGGAAGTCTTGCCGTGGTAGGGGCTGCTGAGTCTGTCCCATAGGAAACCAGTGGCAGGAAACACAGGGGTGGCTGCAGTCAGGAATACGCTCGCTGCAAATCACAAGTGGGAGCAAATGCAGTAAGGAAGCAACCGGCATCTCTTGTGGTCACTGGGAAGACACAATGAAATTTTCCAGCAGTGGGGCATGATAGTGAACCTGAATCAGGAAAAGCCTTGGTCCCTTTCTGACTGTGGGGAGCAAAGTGGTGGGGGAAGATAGGAAAGGGAGAGGCCATTTCGGGACATACAGCCTGCAGAGTTGCCTGGAACATTTTATGCTAATGAACATTTTAGTATTATGCTCCAGCTTCATGGTAATTGTTGAATACGGCCTATACAGCCTCCCCTCCTTCCTTCTTGATTGATTGTCCCTGTGAGCGCACCTTTTGTGAGGATGTGTGATTTCTTAAAGGTTAACCTTTTCCTATTTAGCTTTCCGAATTTGCTTTTGGTGAAGATGTACCAGTTTTAAGTATCATTTGCACTTTTGTTCAAAGCACTCCTGGAACAACTCCTTGCAAACGGCCACTTGGATTATTTTATACCTCGCTTTTTCAAAAAGTGAAGACATTTGAAAAATAAGCATTGTAAAGTTGTATCCATTGGTTCTTTGGCAAATAGGAACATGGTTTTCGTTAAAAAAATAGAGATAGAATTTGCCAACATATTAACAAATATGTTTATTTATATTTTTCATTATAACGATTACTGCATCAGTGTTAACTTCAGATTTTCAAAAAGTCTCAGGCACCTAGGAGAAGGGTACTGGACAATAGGCTTTCTAAAAATTAAAATGTTTAATCTGTAAATGAGCAAACCCATGTATCTTCTGTATAGCAAATGTCAAAGCCAAATAGCACACTCTATAGAATTTTATGTATTGTGTGGCTTTGATTCATATGAATGCTAATGCTCTGCTTCTTTCCACTGCTTCATTTCTGCCAAGAACTGTTTTAGCATTTCAAACCTTCCAACATTATAAAACTGGAAGGAGATTCTTTGGTTTGCAAGGCCCAAATAGCAAAGTATTGATGTATTTTATGCTTTTCTTAATACCTGTATGTATATATTATTAACTCATGTTTGTTTGTGCTGAGAAATATTAGTAGTATAGCATTAACACTGTTCTGGAAGGATAGCACTTTTAGTTCATTCCTGTCTTCGTTCCTTTTAATTAAAGATTATGCCTACAAAACCTTATACCACATTGCAGCATAGTATTATCAATGGAACCACTGCTCAGTGAGCCTGACCAATATGATGTAGGGGTGTTTCAAGCTCATGATGAACCTATATGCTATATGGGTCCAGTTGTTTATAAAATATGAAATGAGGTACAGCGTATGTTATTTTAATTAAAATATACAGGCAGTATCTAACCAATTGAATATTTCTTTGCATGATTCTGTAATTCCTACATTTTTCCTTTAGCTGGAGAATAGAGAGGCACAAAGCTTTTCTGGGTTAGGTGCTTCAGCAGTTGTGGTTAGACGCTAGTGCGTAGAGTACCTCTGTTATCGGTAGCCTAGAGAGATGCAGGAATCCTTGTCAGTTTTTACTGACGCACTTTGATTCACATATAAAATGCCATACACGTGTCATTGTGTATAGCTGGTCAAATGCTTGTGGGTGTTGTGCATGTGCCAAAGATGAATTTTGCCTGGATGATAGCTTGATAAATCATTAGTGTAGTTTCCATTGTCCATGGAATGAAGCTATAAATTCCTTGGCAGTCAAGGTTACCTGGAGACTAATATAAAGGTTGCTGGTTTAAAGGTAGCTTGCTTTGTTATTTCAGATGTGCGAGTGTGCCAAAAAGCAAGGCTAATGGTCTGCATTCCCAAGTTCAGGAGAAAGCCAGATCAGCAAACTGGAGACCTTAGCCTATCCTATTTATTCCAGCTGGTCAGGACTTTTTTGTTAATCCAATTCTTCTTTTGGAAATACTGATCTGTTGCAGTTTTTTCAGTAGAACATAGCCGTTTTCACGTAATTTACACAGGAGAAATATTTATGAGGTCCTGGGTGGAATTACCACTCTTAGCCAACAGCTTGTGATGGGAGCGGTTTGATGGCATGCAGGAGAGCACTTTCAAGGCCGTGTTTCTTTTCTGGCTGTGGGTTTCTATGTCACATCTGAGTAGCCTAACCATGTTACTGTTGGGGGTAAATCTCTCTCCTCCTCCCCCCATTTCATTTCAAGACCTCCAAAGATAATTGGTTTCATTTTAATACACAGTAGAATAAGTTTGAAATTTTAATCGGATGGAGGAGGAAAGCCGTTTTCTGACCAGCTCTGTGCAGTAGTTAGTACCCTGGGTATGCCCTAATGCTGTGTGCAAATACTTTGCCTGTCTTTAAATGTTAGCAGTGGTGGTCTTTATGGTAGGAGAGTGTGAGAATTAGAAAATTCCCTGATCTGTGGTGTCCTTGACAACTTTAAGCACAGAAGTAGTCCTGTGCTGTGGCATAGTCAGACAGTGTTCGTTCACTTCTCACTTTCTTTATATTGTGAATCTTGTTTTTAGCTAATTTAAACCTCTCTGGAGCTGAGGGTGCAACCAGTCCCTTTATTTATGATAGTAGTAAGGATTAAGCTTCTTTATGCAACGAGGAAGCTAAAACAATAGCAGCCTTCGCCCTGCTATGGATTCTGGGGATTGCCGAGTGGATGGTTGAAAAGGTAATCTAAACTGTTAGGAAGCAGCCAGGTTGATTTTCATCAGTAAATGGGATTCATCAGGGCTAGTTGCAGATGCTTGGAAAAATGTGTGTTAGTTCAATAACTACTTAGTTTATAAAACAAAGTTTGATGGCAAATTCCAAAAATTGCATGACCAGTTGGCCTTGTAAATTTGTAAAGGGAGGCTGGATTACTTTCATTTATTTATGGGTAACAATAAGGTGTTTTCTCAACAAAAAATGAGCAAACAATTGACAATATGACCTTCAGTATGACAGAAGCTGAGTCTCCCTTCTTCTTTGCAGCCTGGTGTCTAATATTTATTTTTTTAAAATTTGATTGGTAATACTAGCATTCTTAATAAATAA
>VYZV01043698.1:0-11351 GCA_013401275.1 Pandion haliaetus | reverse complement strand
ATGCTAAAACGTGCAAAGTTGCGGGAAAGAAAGGGGAGGGGCAAGAGCCTTTGCCTCACCTAAATGCACTGCAAGAGCTGAGCTTTTGTGGCTACAGTTAACTTTTCTAAGGATTTCACTAATTCCTGTATGTTGGACAGTGCATGAGCGCAGGCTGTTGGCATCAAGAAATATTGAACATTCAGATTCCTTCAATAATATACATTTTAAAATTATATTGCCACAAAAATTGGCAGATTTTATTCACAGTCAGTTTATGTGAACCCAAACAAATCAAGCCATCAAACCACAGTAATTTACAATACTGAAAAAAATAAAACTCTGATTTACAGACTGCTAAAGATTTGTAACCTGGTACCAAATTGTTCACATTACATCCTGTATTGTTAGCTGTGGATAAGCTGATATTATTTATGAATGACAAGTTTTCTCCAAATGGCCTGGATTTATTTCACTTCTGCAAGGCAATGCTGTAGAGATTCATCTACGAGTATTGCAGTGATAATGTCTTAATTTATATCTCCTGGGGAAAAACAGAGAAACACCAGGCTTGTGAACGATATCTGATGATAAAACTTCATGACTTCCTGTTTTTGAGAAATCATCTGTGAAATGTTCTTATATATTAAAAAAACCCTTCAGTGCTATCTCTATCTAAAGCACCTTTTCCCACTGAGGTTCCTATACCTGAATGTTGATTCATGGAAAGCCTGTTTTTGTGCCTGATTAATTATAACATTTATAGCAAGAGCTGCACTGCTTTTTTTTATTAGCAACTTTTAGTTAACTGAATAACTGGTTGCTCTCAGAATGTACTGTACCTTTGTAAAGCAAGAATTCATCTACAACAAGGAGGTGAAAGCGTGGTGTATACAACTGTTAAATTTACATGCAACTGCTTTTACATAAGCCATCGTATTTCTAGTGATAAAAAATCACAGTCTTCCAGATCCAAATGAATCATTTAAATCAGGTAGATTCATGTTTCATCGTTAGAAATACCTTCTAGCCTTGAAAGTTACATAGATTTCTTTCTCAACAGAGGTGTCCTAGATCTAAAGGCTTGAAAAAATTCTGAAAACTTGAGTTTAAGACAACTTTTAGCAAAGATTAAATTTACCATCCAATATATTATGGAAATAAAAAAAATTACCTCTGAACGCATTTGACTATGTGAAATAATGTCTCACGAAAGATACAGGAAAAGGTGCGAAGTTTCACAACATAAAATAGCCCTCAAGTGAACATTTCAGTACCATGCTCCATCAAAGATAGGTCACAAAAGCCCACTTTGTTTACATCCATTCATAATTCTCTAGTACAAAAAAAAAAAACAAAACCAAAACCAGAAAACCCTCCTTTCCATTTCCAGTAAGAGCCCTGATTATGAAGCCATCTTCTCACTTCCAGTCAGCAAACCATCAACCACTAGTTTTCATGCTCCCCAAGTCTTGTTCATCCTTATATGATACCTTATGCCTGTATTCTTATTCTCATGCTCTCCTTTCTACGGAAGGAAAAATATCCTGCAAGATTTATGAAAACCATCTTCTGCTCAATCTCTTCTCAGGTCCTCTCTCTGTCACAATACCTCAATGATGTCATGATGATGTCGTTATTAGTTAGGAAAGAAATAGTCTGTAACTTTTGCTGAATTCTTTTCTAAACATTCCCTTGCCTTCCAGAACACCCTAATCTACTTCGTTTCTTCTGCCTACCAACCCTTCTCTGTCTGAAGCACATTGTGTGCTCTCTGCAACTGAGAATATTTTTTATTTTTTTTAGTTTTCTCTAATAAGCCTAGTACAACATGTACCTGACTCTTAGTTAGGGCTCAAACGATACAATAAACAATTACAAGCCTACAGGAGCTTACCTATACATATGTGGCTTTGAATTATTCTGGTAATGATGAAAGAAAATGGAAGTGAGTGATTAATAGGAAAAACCTACACTACTAACTCCTCTTACACAAGAAAAGTGCATTTGATGCTTTTTGTGTAGGTAAGAACCTACCCTATTCTTTACTCCTTTGTTTTTAAAACAATGGCAGTTTCAGACTGCAGCAGATGCTGGAGGAGTAGCTAACACAATATGGACTTTTGCATGAGACCCTTACATTGACTTCAGTGCAGTGTACATGTATGGTAAGCTTGATTTAGCTCAATGCCACCACTCTAACCATATGGGGACAATTCTTCACTACTTTCTGTCTTGTGTAGGTCATTTCCTCTGAAGCCATGTGCACACTGGCCATTTTGACTCATTCTGCAAGGAGGCTGATGGTGGAAGACAAGAGGACAAAACCCAGTTCTTATACAATACTGTTTGGTAACTATCTCTCCAAATAACTTCAATCAAAGATGTAAAAAGCAAGGTGGAGGATTAGGAAAAGTCACAAGGCTAAATCACAGCATACTAAATTATCATTCAGAGATTCACTACTAGTTGATAAAATAAGAACACTAAATCACATGTATCCTTACACCTAAGGTAAGAAGTTCAGTTAACAAAACTACTGCCCCTTCTCAAACGATGAGGATGTTAGCAGGGGTATTGTGCTTTTATTCATTATCCAGACTATATTAGCGCCTAAAAGACTCAATTATAATCAATGGCCCAATATCACAGTAATCAATCATCCTTTCCCTAATTTATTTACAACCTAAGGAGAAAGGCCTATCTCTGTAGCCACATGCAGACAGTTTTGTGTTAATCCTACCAGTCCTCTGAACTGGCCAGATATGAGTCAGCTCCAGTCCAAAAGCCATAAAGCGCTGTTAATGAGGCACTGAGAGATAGGTCTTACCACTGTGGGCTAATTACTGCACTAACAAGGCCAAGCTCTGATTCACTCTGGCAAGCTTTGAGTCTGGGTGAAGTTAGGCCTGCCTGTATCAGAGAAGAGGTATGAGAAGTGATATTAATGCTATTAGGACTAAACAAGCTTTTTGTCGGAATTGGTTCTTTGCCAAAAAATGACATCATAATCAAAATGGAATTTTCACAGAAAACATTCACTTATGACAAATTTCAGAAGAGTTTTGGGTTATAGGGCAAATGCAGCCTGGGATGCATTAGGTAGACCATTGCCAGCAGATTGAGGGAGGTGATCCTTCCCCTCTGCTCAGGACTGGTTGAGACACACCTGGAGTGCTGTGTCCAGTTCTGGGCTCTCCAATACAAGAGACATGGATATACTGGAGAGACTCCAGTGAAGGGCCACAAAGACTATTAATTAACTGAAGAATATGAAGAAAGGCTGAGAGAGCTGGGACTATTTAGCTTGGAAAAGAGAAGGTTCAAGGAGAGATCTTATCAATGTGTAAGAAAGGCTAAGAGGAGGCATAAAGAAGATGGAGACACTCTTCTCAATGATGCCCAGTGAAAGGGCAAGAGGAAATGGGCACAGGCTGAAATACATGAAGTTCCATTTAAACTTTTTTTTTTACTGTAAGGGTGATAAAACACTGGGAACAAGTTTCCCAGAGAGGTTTTTGAGATCTTCATCCTTGGAGATACTAAAAACCTGACTGGGCATGGTCCTAAGAAATCTGCTGTAGTTGACTCTGCTTTGAACAAAGGGACTGGACTCAACAATCTCAAGAGCTCCTTTCTAACCTCAATTATTCTCTGATTCTGTAATTCTGTAATTTCTGCAAAATAAAAATATTTAAAGAAAAATAAAAATAATTTCTAGGAAAATTTTAGTCACTGGAGAAAAATAGTCAACACCAGAAGAAAATTCATTCTATGCTAAGACAGAAATGAGGCTGATAACATTAGGTGCACCTTTTCTCTCCAATGCAAAGTAAGCTCAGCCAGCTCCCACTTCAACATCCAAAATTAGATGAGATGAATTCCACCCTTCTTCACCAAATCACAATCAGCACCCACGTTGCTGACAGGGGGTGAAACACACAGTAATTAAAGACAAGCTATGTGGCACAATATAGCACCATATATCCAGAGCTAACTAATTGGAGGAACGCCATGCTAACGATGTAACATTGCTTCTGACACCCAAGCTAACTCAGGTAACACTCTGTGACAGGGGTTTTTGCTGAGTGGCTATGTTCTGGTTTGCTCTGGTCTGTCACAAGGCAGGAGTTGATTTTCATTCTACACGTTACCACAAGAGAAGCTAAAACAGAAGATTGGTACTCTTTCCTGTGTGCAAAGACTTAGTAATATATTAGTGTGAGGATGAAATGCTTAGTGGCAGCAAAACCTAATGCCAGTTGTACAGTTCAGCCCTGTGTTTAAGGACCTGATGTTCTGAAAAGAGGGGAAATAGATCACCGGAGAGCTCACCTTGCAAGACTCGTCACAACAAAACCCTGACTTGACTGTTAGCGGAAAATAGATGATGACATTATCCACCGGTATGAGGAATTACAAAGAGCAAAATCTGTGGCAGTTAGAATGCAGCTATACAGCTACTCATGCTTGCATAATCGTATTAAACATTTTCATTCATTTCTGCTTGTTAAAGTAATATGATGACTTCCTCTAGTTTCAAACATGGCAATGAAAGGAAGCTTTACTTTCCTCAGCCTGCTGTGCAGCTTTAGTGCCAAAGGCAACAGCTTTTTAATCCAAAGCAAGAGTTACAAGATGAAATACATTTACCAGCACAGGGGAAAAAAAAGAAATGTAAAACGGAAATGGGTCCTTCTCACCTGCCCATGTATAACCATGTGAGCTAAATTAAAAACATACATTGTCAGCTGGAAACTCATTTGCATGAAAAACCGTTGGCAGGTTTTGACAGTGTGTGTGTAGAGCAGGGTTACAGACCTGTGTATCTTTCCTTTCCTCTTGGCTGCTCAGTAGTACAGAAGTGAGAGTTGAGGAGAAATTTTACTGCAGGGCCAAAACAGCTTTTATGAATGTAAGTCACAGGATTCAAAGGACAGTGGGTAAAGGAGAGAATCTGCTTGGGAGTCCATTTATAACACAGAGCAGGACAGAACTAGACATGGAACAGAAGCCTGTGGCTCTCCCTCAGGGACTTGTGACACAATGGAGGAGATGCCAATTTTGAAACCCAAAGATTGAAATGTAGCAATCATGAAAATGCAGGTACCTTCTCCTCCAGTCCTCTCAATCCCCTGTCATTTCAATAGACAGAAAAGAGTAACAGCAGTTAGTTCCCCACTGCTGCCATCTTTACATGGAGCATGCAGCTATGCATTGGGAGTGTTAAAAAATTAAAAGTGAATTGACAATGATCAATGCACCTTAGTTCAGTACCACTAAAATGAAAGAGATTTTTACCCAGTGACTTCAATGAAAGCTGAACTACTGCCTGAAGAAGAGTGCCTTAGGTCTTATTCCTTTACTATCAACTATAAATAATATTTTAAAAGGCTTGAGCCATAATTACAGTTTTTAATTTACCTGGTCAGCTCAGTCTCACTGGTGACATAATAATTTCAGCCTGCCTCTCCTCACCATTGTGGCAGCACCTGCATCCACCTGTTATGTGGGTCTCTTGAGCAAGCAAAACTTGCAGAAATGTTCTTGAAGACAGTTGTCGTGGTTTCAGCTCAGCCGGTAACAAAGCACCACGAAGCCGCTCACTCCCCCCCCACCCCCGCCCCTGGCCACGTTGGGATGAGGAGAAAATCCAAAGGCAGGCTCGTGGGTCGAGACAAGGACTGGGAGGGATCACTCCCCACTTATGGTCACGGGCAAAAGACAGGCTCAACTTGGGGAAGAAACAAAATCAATTTATTACAAATAAAGAAAAAAAAAAATACCACACAAGGGTATTGGGAAGGGAAACCAAACATCAGAACACCTCCCCCCACCCCTCCCACCTTCCCGGCTCAGCTCCATTCCCGATGCTTTCTACCTCCTCCCCCCGGCGGCGCAGGGGAACAGGGGATGGGGGTTGAGTCAGCTCGCCACACCTTGTCTCTGCCGCTCCTTTCCTCAGGGGGAAGATTCCTCACTCGTCCCCTGCTCCACCGTGGGGTCCCTCCCACGGGAGACAGTCCTTCACCAACTTCTCCAATGTGGGTCCTTTCCGCGGGCTGCAGTTCCTCACAAACTTCCCTGGCGCGGGTCCTCTCCGCAGGCTTCAGTTCTTCCCAAACTTCCTTGGCGTGGGTCCTTTCCATGGGCTGCTCTCCAGTCACACACTGCTCCAGCGCAGTTTTTACCATGGAGTTACGGCCATCTTCGGAAGCCTCTGCTCCACCGTTCACCTCCATGGGCTGCAGGGGGACAGCCTGCCGTCTCACCATGGGCTGCAGGGCCATCAGCCTCCTCAGGCGCCCCCTCCTCCCCCTCCTTCTTCACTGACTCCAGTGTCGGCAGAGATGTTCCTCTCAGGTTTTCCAACCCCCACACTGCCGGTTCCCCTTCTTAAATCTGTTCTCCCAGAGGCGCTGCCACCGTCACTCCCTGTCTGGGCTGCAGAGGCGGGTCCGACTCTTTGGCGCCAGGGAAGCTTCCAGCAGCTTCTTAAAGGGGCCGCCTCTGCAGCCCCCCTCCCTTGCCACCAAGGAAAACCGCGCCACACAAACCCATAACAACAGTAAAAGGCAACTTGGTCCTTCTCTCACAAGGCACCTCTATTACTACTTAGTCAAACAAGTAGCATTCACCTTTCTGGGATTAAACAACTGAAATGAAAAAGAGCTGGTTTTCACTTTGGAAAGACTGCAATTTCTGATGTCTTCAGTGGCCTTCAGGAATGGCGGGTTACGCAGGATCCGGCAGTGATTATTCCTGTATCCTGCATATGCTTTCAGCACCTTGTCATACCCACATCTACAACTTCTCAAACTGTTTCTTACAGATGTCTGGCAATGCTCTGCATAGGTTGCTAATCCTCTCTCTCATGACCATTCTTCATTCAACTTCATGAGTTTTTTCTTTTTTAATTTTTCTCCTTTTCTTTTGGTCTTAGTTTCCCAGAATAAAGAAATCAGAACATATATTAGATGCTTATTTTCCTGGAAGCATTCTTAGTCATAAACAGAAAGAAGATTAACTCAATTTTTCCGTATTTCAGTTAATTAGTCTCCCCTTGCATGTGCTGTTCAGACTGTCAATCTGAATTGTGTCTTGCTGTCTGTTTGCAACTCATTATCAGGCCAACAAAGCAAGCAGAACAAACTCATAGTTGTAGGGTATATTTACTGAATAGGTAGTAATGCTGAGGTTTATTGAGGATCATTTAAGAAAGTGATTTTTCCCAGTGATTTTTTTCCTTTTTTCTTTCCCTAAAAATGTCAGCCTTTGTCTCAAAAGCTATGCTGAACTAGTTTCTGTGATGTAGTGCTAGCTCTTGTAGTTCTCCTCAGCTATTTATTTTAAGACTTAAGTGAACATTTGATTAGAAGCTAGGATATCTTTGTGTAAAAGGATGGAGTAAAGAACTGTGGCTACACCAGTAATGAGTGATGGAAGCAGAAAAACTGCCAATAAGGGACCTGAATTAATTTTTTAGGTTGCTTTTTAGCAATGGCTTCTTTACATTTCTGAGGGAATAGATGTTAGTACTGTAGGGAACAGGAATGTATAATCCCCCAGGTCTTGATACTCTCTCAGAGATTGCAAGTAAAATTTACACAGTTAATTTTAATATAGTATATATAAAAGGATTTGCCATATCCACATACTGAAAAGACATGCAATAATATTCTGATCTCAGAAACAATATCCCACTTACATTTTATTCAAGAAATTGAGAACTTCCACTTGACTTGTAAAGTCCTTTAGGATACCTATACATGAATTTTTGTGTAAGAGGCAGGTGTTACATAGTACTATTGTTGGTAATACCATTTAAGGGTGTTGTTTGTACAACAGGGGAAGTGAATAAACTAAGAATATAGTCATGGGGGTCACCAAACAAGGAGCATTTTTTTGTTTAGGAACTGGCACAATTATGTATTTCTCTACTAGTTCCCAGATAAACTTCTCTTTCCACCCCTTCTGTCACATCATCAGTCCTGCAAAGTGGAGTACACCAAGATCAAAGCTGATATCTGAAAGCCATTCTTCTTTTCATAACAATCTGCAGAACAACTGCAATATAATTGCAGATTGCCATGGAAAGAAGAATGGCAACATATCTATACATTTTCCCTCTTCCACATCATTGTTCCTTCTTCCACCATTTCTCCCTATTTCCTCACAACATAATAAGATGCTTGTAATTGCCAAATTTCATTTGAGGGGGATGGAGAATATTATTCTCAGACATGCCAAATATGTTGATGATGTTCAGACTAAAGTATAGGACTGTTATTAGCAAGAAAAAGCTAAGTTGTGTCTTGCAGCTGCAACTGTTAGTTGACTGCTTGTGCAGTTAATTACTTTCCAGAAAATTCAAGTCAGTATTTGTGAGAGGAATATTTATTGGTAATCACTTGTTAAGAAAGCAGTCACCCACAATTGACCAAAACACAAACATGTAGTCTCCAAAACACCTGGATGTTTTAGCGTGACACTTTTTTTGTGATATGATGTGGCAGAAGGCAAAGGTGAACAAGCTAAAACCAGGAACATATACTCTAGCAGACAAAGGAAAACTGGGCCTATATCTCCATGCAGTAACAGTGTCTCTTTTTTTTTTAAACATTAAAATCAATACACCAATAACTGCTGAACTACTTGGTTACTCTTAACTCTGCCTTTTCTGCTTCCCTAATGCCTAGGTTCTTCCCTTTATCTGTGTGCTTAACTCAGATGAGTAAGATTACATAAGTACACAAAGATTTAAAGGATCTGGGCCATCAGATTTCACATGTTCATAGGTAGGATACAGGAATTAGAGGTGTCACTCTGTGGCATGATTTTTGCACTGCTTGCTTCAGTCTAGAGGGATCAGACAATGATTTGACTTCAGAGGGGTTACAGCAGCCAAGAGGAGGCAGCAGGGGGGGTTTACGGTTAGTCTAAAAAGTTGATTCAAGCTCATATGGTTTGCCTGGATAGTAGAAACCACCCACAAAGATGCTTTGTGGTTTTGTCGTCTTTTCTAGGCACAAGTGAAATCTTACAAAAACAGCTAATAAATGGAATGTGTGGTCTATTCAAGGACCACCACCTATATCAAGTTCAAGGACTAATACAGAAAACTCCAAAACTAAAAGCAGCAGTATTTGCAGCTTCAGCTGATGAACCAGGCCCTCAAACCGAGGTCTTTGACAGCTCCATGTTTTCTCTGACTGCATAACACATAGCACACACTGATCGGTATTTGCATATGTCAACTAGACAAAAAGCTTGCTCTGAGATCTGAGATAAACTGCCGTTCAAATCCCAGAAGATTTCCCATATACAGTACAGTTCCTATTTAGACTCACCCTTAGCTGGAAAATCAGTAAACATCTCTCTGTCAGAGAAGGCATTCAAGATACACCCACACTGATATTTGGAGTTAATCTTGCAGCCACCCTCAGCCAGCTCCAGTAAAATGAGCTACCCTTTCTTCATCAGTTCTGAGATAGAAGGTGGGATTAGGGTGTGAGATTAAGGTTGATCCTACTTATCAAAGCAGGTATTGACAAACATGGTGTTTCCTATCTTCTCAATATGTTACGTCTCCCTATTGAGACTGCAGTGTATCTGAGGAACCTGCGACTAGAAGCCAAAATGTGTTTGCCCTGCCATGTGTAGCTTTATGTTCCTCCAAGGAGTCTGTACAAACCCAGTATTTCAAAGTCTGAATGAGAGGGATCATACTGAAAGTTAACTAAAAGGTCCAGCTGCGTATGAGATTGGACTCACAGGTTCTGTGGTCAGGCACAAAGGAGGAATTGTAGTGCTCACTGACCTGTGAACTACAGAAACCCATTTCCAAGAGTGGCAATGGTGTTAGCTATGTTATAATCACCGGCTGAACTTGGAACATCACTGCTTTTAGAGGGTTCAAAGGAAGCAGTGAAGCCCAAATCTGAGTCTCCTATAGAAACAGTGAAAATCACACAAACATTTCCCCTGTTGAAGAGGAAATCATATTTATTATAAATGTCTTGGTTCAATCTATATTGCATTCCTCATACCAAAGATGAATTAGGTTGGGTATTTTCTTTTTGGTCAACCTACGTGAGTGTAAGTGAATGGCAGATGGGAAAATCTTCGTGGAAGGCTGTAGTGAAATTAGCAGTGGCATAAGCAGTTCATGATCAGGACTTAAACTTAGAAAGACTACGTGAGCATTGTATGTTGGCATCACATTACTTACTGTGTGTATTTTAAAAATCATGATCTGCAACAGCACATGGACAGTAGTCATCTTATTGCAGTAGAAGAAACAGTAGAAACAAATGCAAGTCAAAAAGCCTTGCCTCAGTCTCCAGCCCTGTTCAGATTTGGGGTTAAAGTTTGGATTCTCTCTGCTGTAAAATTGTGATTGAGTTGTGCGTTCTAAACAAAAGTTTTCTAATTTTCTCTTAATAAATAGATTCTCAAGAAAGAATAATTATTTCTACTTTAGTACATTGTAAAATGGAAGCTTACAAAAGTTTTAATATCTTGGACTTTTTTTTTTACTGAACGAGTACAGGCTAATTGATCTAGAAACCTGGTTTGTTGTTTATGCTTTCTTCTAAAATAGCCTCTTTTTGTAGTTCTACTTTTTTTTTTTTCTTTTTAACAACAGGCTTGCATGGACTAAAATACTGCACTGAAATTCTTTAATTACACTATCTGAAACCAGGCAGAGAATTTGTCATTGCTAATCTAAGAAAAAAAATTTCAAAACATGAAGATGCAGAGATCTGCAAAATATTTAAACAATGAACACCGGGACTCTCAGAGAATTTGAAAATTAGCTCACAGTTAACTGCTAATTTATACTTCCATCTTGGTATCATCTGAAAAACTTAATTTTTGTAGTACAGGCATAAAAATAATTGAAATTTATCTTATTCTGACAAAGTTTCCCCTGGAGTTCAAGAGTCTGTATTAGAAATCTGTAAAGTGATGGCAAGGAGAAGATGTCTGAACTTCAGCAAAACCAGTATTGCTTAGTGCAATAATCTGTTCAGTAATTGCTTTGCAATTTTTTAACATTTTATTTGTTCTTGGTTTTTTGAATTTTATAGAAAAATACTCAAAAAACATTTTCACCAAAAGGATATGATTTCACTGAAAGAAATACAGCATACAAAAGAAAGTACTAACACAAGATCAGAAAGATGTGCATCTTTACAAAATAAAAGCAAAGCCATGTTTTCCTGAAAGGGAAAAGTCTAATGCTTCTTCAAGGAATGACAAGGAAAAAAGTCAAGAGATAGCATTATATGTTTATACTGAATATACCAAAGAAGAATATTTAACAATAGGGATGGAAATAGTCATTCTGTGACAGGAAAACTATGCAA
>VYZV01043697.1:1134-19335 GCA_013401275.1 Pandion haliaetus | reverse complement strand
GGGAGGGACCCCACGGTGGAGCAGGGGACGAGTGAGGAATCTTCCCCCTGAGGAAAGGAGTGGCAGAGACGATGTGTGGCGATCTGACTCAACCCCCATCCCCTGTTCCCCTGCGCCGCCGGGGGAGGGGGAGGTAGAAAGCACCGGGAATGGAGCTGAGCCGGGAAGGTGGGAGGGGTGGGAGGAGGTGTTCTGATGTTTGGTTTCCCTTCCTAATACCCTTCTGTTTTGTTTTTGTTTTGATTGGTAGTAAATTAAGTTGATTTTGTTTCTTCCCCAAGTTGAGCCTGTCTTTTGCCCGTGACCATAAGTGGGGAGTGATCCCTCCCAGTCCTTGTCTCGACCCACGAGCCTGCCTTTGGATTTTCTCCTCATCCCAACGTGGCCAGGCACGGGGGTGGGGGGTGAGTGAGCGGCTTCGTGGTGCTTTGTTACCGGCTGGGCTGAAACCAAAACCATGACACCCATTCAGCTACTTGGGTATATATGTATTAAAGGGGCACAGCAGTCCTTCCTGACTCAAAATTACAATGTTCTAGTCAGAATGACTCACTACTGCATCTTGGCATCTTGTCATCTTCTTGTACAGTATAGATTCTTTAACAACAACTGGTTGACTTTCATCATGTGAAGATTTTAGAGTTTTCCTGGCAAGGAATCTCAGGAGATTAGACACTCAATAGCCACTGAATATCACTGCAGTCAAAGCTCCTAATTTCCTTGGGCTTTTTATAAACTTCAGCCTTTGGCCTAGAAAGAAGTGAACATTCCCAGAGGGATGTGAGAGGAACAAAAAAGCATACGTATAACAAACAACCATTAGCGGAAATGGGGAGGGGGAGCTAGGGAGGAATTAGAGAGNGCTGAAATTGGAACTATTCTATTAAAAAAAAAAAAAAAAAAAAAAAAAAAAAAAAATCCTGTCCAGGTTATAGATGAATAGTTGACATTTCTTGTAAATTTACAGCCAATTCTAACGCTGATCACCATATGCCAGAATAAATTGGGAAAATGCAGATTCTTTATATATATATTCAAATTAGGTCAACCATCCAATTTGCATCTACTTTCTACTGTCATTTTAGAGACAAAGTTTTAGGCACACTTTTCTTCCATAATCCATACTAGATTTCACTTAAAACTATGAAACAGGTAGAAAATGAAATCAAAACACCGTAACAGTCTTCAGTCTGCTGAGGAATTACGCAAACATTTAATACTCCATTACACAAAATGAATATTATTCTGGTGACAGTATTAATCCTCCAGATCCTGATTCATATTTTCAAATTCATGACACTTCAGCCAGTCATCACCTTCAGTTGCCAAGCATAATTCTTTTTATATTTGCTTGATTAATAAACTGAAAGCATCAAGTACATAAGAGGATTAAAAGTATAAATGGATCTCATGCCAGTTCTATGCACAGCTTTCTGTCTACATTCAAGTAATTATCTCCTAATAAGCAGCACATAAGATACATTAATATTACTTTTTGCCTGGTGACAGCCCATTTCACAACAGGATTGAATTTTCAGAATTGATCACCCAAAATAAAAAGAAGTGCTAGGTACTGCTGTTTCTCAAAATTAGAGGTTGATGATTAAATAATTACTTTGGTCAGTTCAGTGGACAATCCCCATTTCCAATTTTGGGGAAATGCTTATAGTAAGTTTGGGAAATCTTCAAATAAAGGTCAAATAAAGTAGTACTCTATACTGCCTAGAACATACTGCCCCTCTGAGCAGTGAGTATTATTTATTAGATTAACCTAAACTTACTCTGGAGCTCAAAGAGAAAAGACAGAGAGCAACACTACATCAGGAACTCTTAAATTCAGAACTGAGTGCTTTTGATTCCCCTTCATTGTTTTACCAGAAGAACTGACAAACACAGGAGAAAATAAGGACATTTGGCAAAAGGAATTTTCAATTATAAGTCCTCCTCAAAGACTACATTGAACAAAAGTAGTAAAATATACATACAAAACTAGCTTAACAATCCACTCCAAAAAGCAATTCTCTGCCTACATTTACTTGGTTTTGAGCAATTGTTACAGCCTCAAGAGAAGACAGACACCAATGCTAGATGCAATCACTACATTCGAAAATGAATTAGCATTAAAAAAATTAATTATACCACCATCGTAATCAACTGGATCCATCAGCTGATTCAACTTCAACAGATAGATACTGACTTTTGCCTAGAAAGTGCAATCTTCACTTTAAATGAG
The DNA here is from genome assembly GCA_013401275.1 of Pandion haliaetus. Lineage (NCBI taxonomy): Eukaryota > Metazoa > Chordata > Aves > Accipitriformes > Pandionidae > Pandion > Pandion haliaetus. Next base: position 17,102 of record VYZV01043697.1, on the reverse strand, counting down.
TATTTTTTTAAAAACATGGTTTTCAAAATTGATTTAAAAGCCATCACAAGCCTATCCTTCACAAAATAATCAGAAGCTATAAATTTAATCACTAGCTCTGAATGAAGCAGATTCATTCAGAATCCAATAAGCCTCACCATTTTCTCCCCAAATTTAAACCATATGAATATTTCATTGCCATGTAGTTAATTCATTAGTCCCAATCACAATTTCAGTTGTTTGAACCCAGAAGCATTCTATTATAGTAAGTCTACTGCAAGTTAATCAGAAAACGTTAAAAGCAACCCAAAATTTTAGATGTGGAGACTTAATGTGTTATACTCTTTTGCCTCCTTACCTATACACAATATTAATAAAATGTAACATGTATTTTCATTTGCATTTGGCATTTGTACACATAAAATTGCACATACAGATTATGAAAATCACTTCTTACCGACGTTAAAACTTTAGTTATAATCTTCCACTCACTTCATCTAAAGAGAATCTCCAGAGACCAATAATTTTTTTCCTAAGCTGCAATGTATTTTAAAAATAATTTGCTCAGAAAAGCAAACCTCATTTTGTCAATGAAAATACACAAGTATCTCCAAAATGAAGGAAGTGAATGGTTTGCATTACAGATTCACGTTTATTAACAATGCCTGCAAAATATTTAAGATAATTTTATTTTTCAAATGAATAGTCTTTAAAGAAAAGTCATGTGCTACATACCCCTTGTTCATCCAGTTTAAGCAGCTGTTCAGGTACTTTGGGTGAGTTGGAAGCCTGCCTCAGGCACTGAATGCTCAGCTCTGGTATTACATACTCTAGTACCTCTTTGAGAGGCAGACCTCTTGCTGTGCCATGCCGAGCAGTGGACGGTATAGCATCTTCTAAAATTGCTCCTCTAAGTGTAGTAAGCTGCAGTAAAGTAAAACACACAAAACATTTTTAGTTCAAATACTATGATGACTTTTAAAAGATATAAACTTCAGATTTTAGCAAAAGCATGGAAGAAAGAATAGGAAGGAAAAGATCCCTATTTTTAATTTTTTTAACCAGAAAAAAGATTACTAAATAACTTTTAAAGAGCAGACAGGCTTTTATTGTTTCAGTTACAAATATATTTTTTGTTGAAAGAAATTCACTGATGATCTTATTATCTTATTCGAATTCCTAAGACTATTACTTTTTTTTGGAAAAAATATTTAAAACACCAGAAAAACTAAAAATTGTTAGTTTTAATGCCATACTACCCTAGCAGGCACAGTAATTGAATGTGAGGTTGGACAGGTGAGGTAAGCCATAGCTAATGGCATCTTCATTTAACCCATCCACCTATTTTTTAGACCATGCTGCTTTATCTTCATTGGATATGGCAAAAAGAGAGTAACTTCTCAGAAGTGAGTCAGCTGAATCACCTCTCCACACACGCATACAGAGGCACCCCTTTTCTGACAATAAAAGAAAAACCTAGCCTAAAAAAATCATTTATCTATATCTGTTCCTATCTCTGTTTGTAAAAGCACATGAGCCCAGAGGTATCAGGAGGTCTAGCTAACACTTCTCTATGTCCTAGTCACAATAAAAAGCAATAGTCCTAAGGATTATGAAAATTTATAGTTGCTTGCTACAATAATAAGATTGCATATTTTCATACAAATCACAGATCATAGGTGAGCTATTCTTCCAAATAAGACAATTATTTTTATCAACATATTAATATTCCTTCCACAAATCACGTACAAAGCAGTATATAAAAACACAGAAAAAAGCTTCTTAGAAAGTATTTTGAAACAAAACACAAAAATACAAATAAACCAAAGTACTAGCTTTCATATTTTTCCCTTCCCTTTTCCCCTACATTTCTTAATCTTTTATTCCTATGATTAGAAGCTTAACATAAAGCAGCTTGGTCCAAACTTATCTTCGGATTTGTTCTTATCATCTGTTCCCTTGCTTGCCCCTTGCAGTTCCCTTCAGCCAACTGACCTCCTATTGTGTGCCCACTCAAAAAGAGAAAAAATTTATGCTGTACAGAAGAGGGAAAACTGTTCCAGGAGCAACTACATTTACTAACGGTACAAGAAACAGCCCTTTCCCATTAATAGACTTACTTTCAAAGTTAGCAACATATCCACAGACAACCAACTAGTATCCTAAGTTCTAAGTTAACTTCTCCATTCCTTTGCAGAACTACTGAAAGAACATTACCTCACTTGTCCTGAAAACTATACGATAGTTGAACTGAGATCCTTCTTTCTCCTTGGCATCTTCAACCTTCTCCCTCCGGATGCTAACTGCTACAGGTCCAAGATTTTCATCTATTCCAAAGTAGTTCTGATGTTCTTTTGCACAAGAGTGAAGAGAGAAGAGAATAATGCAGTATGAGTCTCCTACAAAATGTTCATCAAATCTCATTAAGAAATTCTTCAGCAAGACAAAATATTATTTTTAATTGAGCTATGAGATCTGTAAAATACCCTAGCTTGTGATCTTCTGAACTACACAGTAAGTACATAAATCACAAAATGCTAATTTTGATGAGCAGAATGGCCACTCATATCACATAACTCAAATTACTGCAACTGCTGCTACTATGAAATAATTATTTTTTGCACTTTTTGTTACTATGAAATTAATCATTTTGCTTGATGATGTAAGAAACTACTTTGAGAAACTGTATCTACATAGTGTCTTCAAGAAGAGCTAACAGTCCTCAAACAACTAAGGTGCTATGTAGCTTCCTTCCATTTCATTCGATTTATTCTTATTTAAAGCTTTACATTCAAAGCAGCAACTCAGTTTTAACAGGTGAAAACTGAGGCTAGTAACTCTTCAGTCTCTGATGAATAGTTAAATTCATCCTTGAGCCAACCATCCCAGTCTGGGAAAGAGTAAAGCACTACCGACAGAAGAGAAAGATCAAGTTAGAGACTGTTCAAGCAGACTAGACCCACTCAAGTCCATGGGACCAAAGAGGATACATGTTGAGGGAACTGGCCAGTGTCACTGTAAGGCCCCTCTTTATCACCTTTGAAAGGTCACAGTGAGTGGTTACACCCACCTTTATAAAAGGGCAAGAAAGAGGGTCGGGGAAGCTATAGACTAGTCAGCATAAACTTTAGTTCCCAGGGAGATTAAGAAACAAATTCTCATGGAAGACATTTCCAGACACATAAAGGACAAAAAGATGCTTGGAAACAGCCTGCATAGATTTACCAAATGCAAATCATGCATGACAACCCAGTTGCTTTCTACAATGAGATGACTGGCTTTATGGATGAGAAAGGAGCAAAGAATGTCACCTACTCGTATTTTAGCAATGCTTTTTACACAGTCTCCCATAGTATCCATGTAGCTAAACTGAAAAGACATGGTTTGGACATGCAAATTACAAGGTGGACATAAACTGGTTGGACAGCTGGCCTCAAAGGACTGTGATCAGTAATACAAATTCCAATTAGTGGCAAGTTACTAAAAGGTTTATCAAAAGTTGATAGTGGAGCTGTAACTGTTTAATTTTTTTTTAAATTACCTAAATGATGGAATGGAATGCATCCTCAACAAGTTCATGTATACGACCAAGCTCAAGGAGAACAATTCATGTATTGGAGGTTAGGGCTGTAGCTGGGTGCAACAGATGAAGGGGAATAACCGGCAGGCTTTTAACAAATGACTAACACGTGCATAGGGCAGATACTGAAATGCATAGACCTTGCAGTATTTTACAGAAGTGGGCAAAGGCGTTTAACTCATCCACACAGGTAGAGTCCTATAGCTGTAGGGTCTCTGTGCTTCACTGCCCGCTCTCCCCTTCCCCTGGAGGCAGCTGCTGCCGAGACGGGGCAGCTGAGCTGCATGTGAAGCAACACCTAACCCACAATCTGAGAAAATGGACTGAGAAAAACCTTACAAAGACCAACACAGACCTGTATCTAGAGCAGACCAAGCTCATAAAACAGCACAGGCTGGGGACCAGCAGCCTCAGGAGCAGCTCTGTAGCAAAGTACTGGGGACCCTGGTGAGCAACAGGCTGCACAGCAGGCAGCAGAACCCCCTGCAGAGTTGAAAGCTAACCACACTCTGGGCTGCGCTAGCAAGAGCATACCAGCAAGTCAGGAGAAGACGTTATGCCTCTCTATTTGGCACTTGTGAGGCCACCTAAGGAGTAGTGTCCAGTTTGGGACAGAATGGGACAAGGCCAGCAGACAACTACCAAGATAATTAAGGGGCTGGAGCATGTAACAGATGAGGAGAGGCTGAAGAAGATGGGCTTGCGCAGCCTGGAGAAGAGCAGGTTAAGGGGGGGGAAATAATTGCAGGATCCCACTAGCTGATGGCGGGGGTTAATAGAGAAGGGAGAGCCAGACTCTTCTGCAAGTTCCAGAAAAATGCAACCGTCACAAGAAGAAGCCCCTCGCTGAGGGGAATCAAGCACGGCAACAGATTGCCAGGAGAGTTTGTGAAATCTCCATCCATAGAGATGGCCAAAAGCTAAAAGGACAGCTAAAGGGGAATAGGTTCTGAGCAACGTATTAAGAATCTACCTTTAAAAGCAGCTTTGAATAGGGAATTAGACTGGATGACCTCCAGAAATGTCTTCCAATCCAATTTATGCTATAATTCTGTATTTTAAATAGCAATGAAGTAATAGACTAATTTCTCCTTTTCAGATTGTCTTGATTAAAAAACACTTGCTAGCAATTTTGAGCTAGTTTGATACTTTTTTTTTTTACAATGCATTTATAGAAACGTGTAAGGAAGTTTTCACAAAATGTCTTTCACCGAGAAGTCAACCATACTCTCAGAATGGATACAAAAAGATAAAGTTATCTCTATATTAATGACAGTCTTATTTGTCAAATTAAGTTTAAATTAAGTTTCCAGTAGCCTTTCAAAAATCTGTCTATGTATGTTGGTGGTTACAGTCCATCTCCCAGTGGAGAGAAAATGAGTAGCAGGACGTTACAACTAGCATCCTACTTTTGGAAGGAACACTTGGGATCAAAGGGGCACAGACATTAAATTATTCACTCATGCTCACCAACTACATTCCTTCCCCACCTGAGCATTCTACCTGCATGGATCAATTATACCTCATGGATTTCCCAGTGTTAAATTAAAACTTTGAGCCTTAATGGGCAAATTTATTAAATAGAACAGGATTTCACAGATGAGAGAGAGAGATTCAGAGGCCATAAAGGTTCAAAAACATAAAAACTCCCCACAGCTGCATATTCAGGCTTTGACAAAAGGTAAACTTGTCAGTTAGGGTTTCTGTAGCCTTCCATTTTGATGTAAATCTAGAAAAGGGTATTACACAGTTACTAGATTTCTTGGCTGCAGTATTACTGAGCAGAAAAATGCTAGCTTGGCAAATATCTGCTTATTTCTTGTACAATATGAAAGACACAAACCCAGAGACGTCATTTTTAATGTACATTAAATTTTAAATAGATAAAACAGTTTCAAGAATGGGAATTAAAGAAGCTGAAATAAATTAAAGAATAGCATGGCTACTGATATTCTGGGATTTGGGGAAAACATTTTTAATTCAAGGCGCTTTTTTTCTTAAATCTCATAAAGTACAAACTCATTCAGCTCATTTAAATGTATTTATGTTGATTTAATAGTATCGACCAGAGAGAAGAGAAGAAAATAAGTGCTATGTTCTAGCTGTTTAAAGAGAAATGGTAAAATATTCCTCATTTTTTACTTTTTCATTCTGAGGAATAATTGCCAACTTTTATTCTGATACAAAAGTCTTGCTTATACAAAACTGAGTTAATACGAAAAGCCTGCTAAGCCTGTACATTTCTTCTAGGATATTTTTTCAGTTTCATATCAGCAGATACATACAATAACACATTAAGAAATGGTTGCAAGCACCCCTCAAATAAAAAGCATGGTAGTAATAGTCAAGTCTCAAGGTATTATGAGGATAATTGCACAAGGGGAAAAGGACAAATCAATGATAATAAAAGCGTATTTCAATTATCCTTTTTAAAAATCAACATAGCTTTTTTTCCCCTTCTCATCCCCTTTAATCCACAAAAATATAGTTCACTAAAGGACACCATTAATAAAACAAACCCATGAGATAAAAGCTAGAATATTTTCTTTTACAAACCTTAACTGAAAACTGAGAAGATATTTTCCATAAACATTAACATATTTTACATCAGTCATGTTGGATTTGATTTTAACAATAGTTACAAAGCTTATAAATATGCAGTATAAAACTACAGCTCATTTCAGAAGATGCTGAATTCCAAATTTCTCATTTCTTGAAAGGGAATGGAATAATTAGTGCTACACATGCCAGGGTGTTTCTTCCATGCATCTTAAAACAGAAATTAAACTTGTATGCTGACAAGTGCCGATTATAAAACTGCAACCTAAATCAAATATTCAGAAAGTTATTTCTTTTTCATAGATACCTTGTTAAAGGCAAAGAAAATCGGTGGCATTACATATGTCTCTACATACAAGTGACTATTGCTTGCTAAGTTTTTAATTTCATCCTTCCACAATTATTTTGCTAGATTCAACTGTGCTATGAAATCTACAGTTCAATGAACAATCATTAGGAGAGCTCACTGTCATGGAACAGCATCAAGTAAGACTCAGTATGCATATAAATGTCACTTTTTCTTATATGGGAGATCAGCACAGCAGCAAGACATTTTGGTGCCCAAGGCAAAATGCCTGGTTTATTTCCTCTATCCGCAATAAACTTTGCTTAGGTGAGAACTGTGTTCAGCTGGAAATTATCTGGAGATTCCTTACACACTTGATCCCTTGAGATAACAGGTATTGAAAGTTTAGTTTTTAGTTCCCTCAACATGTATGCCCTGACTTGCTATCTGTCTCATAAGAGCCATCCAATACAGATTTCTCTCATGTAGCTTCCGTCACAGCTCTACAGAAAGATAACGTGGAACAGGGTGTGGCTCATATATCATTGTAAAGGTGAGACGGTAACAATTTATTACTGGATATTGAATGCATCACAGCAGATTTACTTTTGAAGAACCCTACCTACAGAACAATTACTAACAAGGGCAATAACAATTCAGGTTTCCTACTGTTACACTATGTGGGATAAAATTCTCAGATGCTACTTCTTAACTTTTTAATACTGTATCAATATAACCATACTTTACTTTTAGTCACGAGATCTTATATACATAATACCAGAAGAGAAATTAATTAAAAGTAATTACATTCCCATCAACTTTCCAGAAAGGTCATTAGGTTTGTTTATAGTATGTTATTTAAAGTGGGTTTGAGTACTATTTCTATTTTCCTTTTTTTAATCTCTCTAACAGGATTTTTTTCTTCACAAAACATGTTCAGCCCTTCCAAACCTGGAACTCATCCATGATAAAAGCATTTCACAAACAAGTCCTCTATCATTTGGCTTAATCCCTGTCTTTTTTTTTTTTTTTCCCTTATCCTGCCACCACCTTTGTCTATTGACTATCTTCCTTTCATTTCCATCCGTGCCAATCCTTTCTTCTCTCTACCCCTTAAAAAATATGCCACCCTTTTGTTAGAAGTTTCCCTTCATTCTCTTCCACTCTGACTCCCTCAACCCTTTTTTATCTTTTATAACCTGCCTTGCTTAAACGCCATTTTGAACCTCTGAATTTACTGCCCGTTCCTTGCTTAGCTCTGGGTCTCTTTCTTCCTCTTCCATAACAGATCCAGATTCTTTTCTTTCTTGCCTTTTAAATGCAGTGTTTTTATAGCCAATATGTTCTAGGTGTCTACCGTATTGGAAAAACAAGCACTGTACTGGATCGTCTTTCGAGTCCCTTTAAAGGGTCAGGGGAGGAAGACGTACAGTACAGTGCTTATTTCCTGCTGTTCAAATATAGTTAGAAAGCAGAGGAAGTGTGATTTCAGGAAGACTTGGGCAGTAACAAACAGTCTTTTAAGGACAGAAGCAGACATTTTTTTTTTTTTCTTTTCTTTTAATAGCAGCAAAAAGACTGAGCTCTAATTCATAATACAGAAAGGACAGAGACAGGTATTTTGGGGTTCTCCCCACAAAAGCAGAGATTTCACACACACTGCACAATGCAGTACTGAGTCTACTGTCTGTAGACAGCCAAATTAGATCACAGAGTGGAAACAGTTTATCTGAGTAACTATTCAAACCAAGATAATGACTCTGCTGAGAAGAGTACCATGGCACTTTGCAGCGTGAACATATCCTAGAAGAACAGGGTAAAAGGCTAAAAGAAAGGCATAAACCAAACTTCTTTAAGCTGAAAAACTAAATGTCACCAGAAGCTCTCTGTTTAAGGAGTCTGTATACGTGCATACAGTATGAAAGGCCCCAAGAGACACATGGAAACAGCAGAATCCAGAAGGGAGTCAGAAGCCTCAACAATAAAACCTTCTCTTTTGGAGGCACCTTTTAGGAAACAACGATTTTCATTCTGGGTATCCATATTTCCAATGCATTTACTGGATATAAATGTCTTCTTTTCCTCCCGTCCACCGAGAAAGTTTGGTTCAGAGAAGTTAGTTTACGTACTAATTTAAATGACCCCACACTCAGTGAATTTACACAACTATTGCATAACTTTATACATAACCAACTGGTTGTTGAATAACCCTCTGGGAGAGCAAGAATAACAGGCTTAATTTTAGTAAAGAGTTTCAGGATCCCCTTGTAATACTTAGGTCTCTCTCTAGAGAAGAAGGAGGGGGGGAAAAAAATATTTACTAAACAACTTAGATATAATGCATGAATATCTCAGAAAAGTTGCATCAGAAGAAATTTACCTTTTCCGTAGAAGAACTTGCGGTAATAATATGCTCCGAGATCAATGTGTTCTATGATGTAACGCTTCACTTTCTCTCTGTGAATGGACTGGTTTTCTCTTGGTACTTCCAGTACTGAAACACCAGCGTTTGTGCAATGGGAACTCAGAGAGGACTCAAAAGAACAACTTTCACCTGAAGAAAAAGATGCTGAATTTGCCCTAGAAAGTGCAATCCGTCGATCTCCTTCCCCACCAGTTTCGTTCCGGAAGTAAGGGCAACTCAATACTAAATCATTGCTTTTCCCATCACCCTCATCAGCATCTAAATTCTCTTTTGAATTGAGGTCCTCTTTGCTTCCCAAAGGAGATTCACAGTTTCCCGTTTGGCCTGCTGGCATCTGAGTTTGTGACGCAGCTGAAGCCCCAGTGGTTATATTTTTTCTTTTTCCTACATTTAGTCTGGTTGCCATCGCTTCATTTATGTTAAACAAAATGCTCTGAACATCATAATGTGCAAAACATTTCTGACAGTTCCAAGAACGAACATTTCTGTCAAGTCTATCATCCAGATCAGATGAAAACTTAAAAGTTTCATGCTCGCTTTTAACTGTTCGCAATTTTCTAAACAGAGATGTTTCTACTGCTTCTGATTTTAGTCTCCTCTTGAAAGATTTCTCCCTGTCGCGACCAATAAGTAGGGCACTATCCATATAATCCAAGCCAGAAATCCTGACAAATTCTCCCCTGGAAATCTGCGCAGCAGCATGAAGACTTGGAGAAACTGTAGGATCACAGTGGAAAAACTCAGAAAATCCAAATGGAGCAAGGGTTTTATGTTCAAAATTTTCTACTCGGTATCCTCTTAGCATTGCAAAAAAATTTTCTCCAGACAAGCCTTGTCTATCAATTGAAGAGGTACTGCCATATTCTCTATGAAGAGCTGCTCCCGTATTTGGGTTAACGGCATTCTGGTCTAAGACATCTTCAGCATCAATATCGCTTATTGTCACATCACTGTTGCTTCTTTGCCTTATGGGATGAAGTCCCCTTTGAGGGGAATGAACAAAGAGATCTCCAATCGTATATTTTCCCTCCGTAAATTCCAATTCTAGCTCTTCTTGCTGTCCATCACTCTGGTCATTTTGTCCATTTGGAAGTACTGAGCCAGCACCTTCGTAACTGGCTGGAGGTCTGCTTTCCCAAGCAGCTTTACTCAGCTCTTTAGAGCAATCCTTTTTCGGAGGCCATTCAGATACCCTTGCTCGAACACCCATTTTAGGCATAGCTGGTGTACCATTTGTTTGATTATTTTCAGTTTTGCCAGATGCATTTGAAGAAACAGGAGGACCCATGCTACCATTCAAAGTTTTAAGTTTTCTAGCAAAATAATCATCAGATTGCATGCTTCTTGAAGACTCCCTGAACTTGGAGGAAGTTCTGCTAACTTTGTGCTTATCTTCTTGCAAAGACCTTTGGTCGCTCATGTCCAGACAGTGGGAAGGGAACTGCTACTATTGCATAAATTTACTGTTACTTTTGTTATTACATTGTCTTTTGTAGGCCAACAAACTGCAATATAAAAACACAGTTACAGTCTTCCCAGAAGTGCAAGCAGAAACCTCAGTGTACCATTTTTGTACAACTTCTGTCAGGAGAGCAATTTTAAAACACTTCCTTCAGTTCAGACGCATTCAGTTCAGTATTAATCCAGACAGATTTATCTGTTCATAAAAAAAATAGAAAAAAGAGAAAGTGTATTAAAATGTTTACAGTCAATAACAGTACGATTCCAATGTTGCTTGTATATACACAATGCCCCATAAAACTGGAACTAATGAGACTTACTTTGTATGGTTTTCTATCTTCTGCCTCCTTAAAACCCAACAAATGCAATAACCCCAGTTTCCCTTGACGCCCACAGGATGTGAGCAGTTTGAACCTGCATCTCGCCCATGGGCTACCCAGTACACACACACACACTGAACAGCAGACCAGGTTCTACCAAGCAGAACAGCCACATAAAATTCTCTCTGTATTTCCTTCAATGCTGACAGCAACTCAGAATCTTGTTCTCTGTCTAATCACTGGGGTTTTTTACATAACGTGAAAGAACATAGCTATCTGTAAGACACCTTTCTGAAGTTTGCTTGAAACTGGTTAATGCACACAGGAGTTACATTTTCTACCAGTCTTGCCCCAGTAAGTAAAGTATATGAAACAAAGTGCACCTTAGACAGAAAGTGTTTTGTCCCATTTAAAAGAACATCTCTCCACTATGATTAATTCAGCGGGAAAATGTATTTTGCTTTTTTTTTTAATCTCTCTCTCCCCAAAGGGAGATTTACTTACATTCCTTTATTTGGAGTGTAAACTATTATTTAGCTGTGTAAAAGAGTTACAGTTGTTTCTGTTACATTACCTTCCTCTGATTGCAAACCTAGACACTTAACCCAGTTACTGTGTTAAAGAACACGTCTGTTGTCTTCCACAAATAAGAAAAGATAGCCCTATTAATAAGTGTTGTTTTCATTTAAAAATTGGGATTATTAGGATATAAAAATATTCTTCAATGGCTGTAATGGTCTTAAGAATGACCATGACTCATGCTGTGAAGATTCATTTGCAGGCAGAGGCTGTCCTTTAACCCACTGCATAAAATTAGACTAAAATAAGAAACAAGACAGCATGTTATGTACTTTCTTTTCAGCTTTTGTTCCTTGAACAAAAATGCCAACATAATGATCTTTTAAGATGCTGCAAATAAGCATGATATGCATTTACCACAGTGTAGAAAAAAGTTCAGGTCAAATTAGCCTGGAATATGAATTCTCCCCTTACTTCAGTGAAGATGAGGTGGTAAGAGGAGCTCAGAAGGTAAGTAGAAGGTGGTTTTTTCCCATACATTTAGTACCACTAAAAAAAAAAAAAAAGAAGAAGAAAAAAGAGAGAGGCTGTGAGGCAGCGGGGCAAAGGAATAATATAAATTAAGACTTGACAGATTATTTTTTCTGCTTGTCAGAAATCAACACAAAGTTGTGTTTGATACAGCAAACTTTAGGACTCTTCTACTGTAAGGGGTTAATAAACACAAGTTAAGAGTTACAGTAGCATCACAATTGACACAGTTTCTATGTGACTGCTACTAGGAATGGGTAACAAGAACAATATATCCTTGCAGCTTACTTTCACTACATATGAATTCCACAGAACTCCTGTTTGATGGCCAATGATATCAATTAAAACAAGTTTTAATTAATATGCCTTACAGGAGTCCAAAAGATTGTTTAAACAGCTGATGTGTTCAGAGAAACAGTACTTCAAAAGTGGCATGTAGGATTTTTAAACATTGACTTATGAAAATACAACACAAAAAGGAAAAAATCAGTCATAGAATGATAGAATGGTTTGGATTGGAAGGGACCTTAAAGATCATCTAGTTCCAACGCCCCTGACATGGCAGGGACACCTTCCACTAGACCAGGTTGCTCAAAGCCCCATCCAACCTGGCCTTGAACACTTCCAGGGAGGAGGTAGCCACAAGCTCTCTGGGAAACCTGTTCCAGTGCCTCACTACCCTCACCGTGAAGAATTTCTTCCTAATATCTAATCTAAATCTACCCTCTTTCACTTTAAAACTGTTACCCCTTGTCCTATCACTACACTCCCTGATAAAGAGTCCCTCCCCATCTTTCCCTGTAGGCCCTCTTTAACTACTGGAAGGCTGCTGTGAGATCTCCTTGGAGCCTTCTTATCTCCAGGCTGAACAACCTCAACTCTCTGAGGTTAACCTCACAGGGCAGGTGCTCCAGCCCCCTAATCATCTTTGTGGCCCTTCTCTGGACTCGTGGGAGCAGGTCCCTGTCTTTCTTATGCTGGGGGCCCCAGAGCTGAATGCAGTGCTGCAGGTGGGGTCTCACCAGAGTGGAGTACAGGGGGAGAATCGCTTCCCTCAACCCGCTGGCCATGCTTCTGTTGATGCAGCCCAGGATACGGTTGGCTTTCTGGGCTGTGAGTGCACATTGCTAGCTCATCTCCAGCTTTTCATCCACCAATACCCCAAAGTCCTTCTCCAGATATGTCAATATGCTTAATATTTTGGGGGCACAAGTAATACTATAAAGGTGAAATACGAGAAAAATTCTCTGGGATAGATGTTGACATGAACAGCTGACAGCTATTTTATCATCTCTTAAGAGTGTTCTTTATATAATCATGGAAGTGTGAGAAACCTTTGCCAAATAAAAACACTGAAGGAAAACTAAACTATTCCAGAATCATCTTTTCTGTTCCTGCAAGAATATAAAATAGTGAGAACACAGAAAGGTCAATTTCATATATTGGGGAATATATTTATCTTCTTATTGAACATTAATTCAATTTTCTTTGAAATTATGGTGAATTATATCTCCTAGCCTTCTTGCCTTCTCCTACATAAAAACCATTCACAGAAGTCATTAGTATATGCTCTTTTTTTTTTAAAATAAAAATAATCTCTTACAAAATGGGAAAATACATATAAGGTCAGAAAAGGCTATCCTGTAAGAATTCCATTCTTTTCTTCCCTTGTGTTAGCCCTTTTTCTGTCATAAGCGTTTGTGCAAAAGTAGTGAATTGGACCAGGAACAAAATCAAGGTTAAAATTAAATTGGGGATGAGGTGGTGGGAGGCAGAAGGAAAGAGCAACAAATGCACACTACCACCCCATTTATTTTCAATTCAAATCCACAACATGATTTACTGTTTGGCCTCACAAACAGCTGTATTTGTGGAAAGCAGGAGAGAGCCTGAAGGCCGCAGGAAAGCAAGACTTTTTTTCGGTGGTGGTGGTGGTAGTAGTAGCAGTTTAAATACTTGATGAAGTATGGCCTGAGTATTTTAAAAACAAAGGTACACTGCAAAAGGTAGTATTTAAAAAGGGAATTATTTTCCTTTACAGTGTAAAGCTGGTGTGGCAGAACACCAAAGAAATACCTGTTCTGGAACTGGAGATTGACATTTTATTGGAAATACTAATATTTGAAGATGTGATGCAGTATATTTAAGGTATACTAGTCAGTATTTTTTTAAAATCTGAAATTGGCCCAATTGACAAAATCTTCCTGGTTTTAATATAAATGACCATTCCTGTAAATTCCTGTAACTCAGTACAACAGCATATTTTTATTGACAGCTGACCTATGCTGATGGATAGCACTCTATTCTCCTGTATTTGTTGTTCTCCCTCCATGGTAAGAATTTAGCAATTCACAAACATTCCCCTATAGATGTTGATGCTATTTATTATAAACCGATTTTGTCTGCTGAAATTTAATAAACTATTACTTCCCCAAAGAATGCTGTCAATATGATCACGAGTACCCTTCTCTTCAGACCTTTACAGTCCTCTTGGTCAAGTTCTTCACTTCTCTCTCTCTTTGTCTCATCCTAGCATTTAAGAATGGAATCACTGACAGATATGGTCAGAGAAGAAAAGCTGGATGCCTACCCTGCTGCTGTGCTCCTGCCAACCCTTCCCACTAAGGCTGCTGGATGTTATGCAAATAACTTAAAGTTCCTTCCCCACAGCTACAAAGACTGCCTTCTGAGCTCAATACAGCAGCTGGTTTGTTAGCCACAGTTACAGTTCTTTAACATGGAATGAATCCAAGTTTCCTGGGGACCTGGACACAGGCCCACCAATGTTCCTGTGCCAGTAGCAGAGCAATGAATAAGAACTGTACTATTGGACTATCCTGTCAAAAGGACGCTATTTGGTAACGCTGCCTCATGTCAGCCTTGATAGATGGAAATGAATTATTTAAGAAGTCTTTCTGTGATCACTTTGTTGATCAAGACTTTGGAAATCTGCCCCTATTATTATGTAATGTTATCATCCTAAAAAGAATGCATAATTTGGATGAAAGCATTAATCTCTACTATTTATCAAGACGACAAATCTATAAAACATGACTCTCAAGCTCTACTAATCTTAAAAAATGGGAAGTGCAATTTGATAAAATAGGAGTATAGGCAGGAATAATATGCCAAAAGCTGAAGATCAGACATTTAATTTGCATTCAATTGATTCTACATAGCATCTTCTGTGTGCTCAGACTCAGGTTAGTTTCCACTCTTCAAAGAAACGCATCGTAGTGTAGTAGCCTTACGTATTTTGCCAGTATAGCAGAGTAGCAGTTACACAATGGCTACTTTATGGGAATGATTTGCAAGAAAATCCTGCCTTCAGGCCCATACTTCTAAATGCAACGAAAAAGAACAGTGCAAAGGAGAAATGAACATGGTTTGTAAGCTGCCTGTATTTTCACAGGTTCTGGACCAGATAACCCACTGAATAAATCTGTCACAATTTGTCATTTCCTAAAACTGAGGTTGCCACTAGAAAAAAAGTAAGTAATTTTTGAAAAAGAAGAAAATCGTAAAAAAGAGGTTTTTAATGCAAGTTCAAACTTATTTCACTTTGCTTATTTTTCAAAATAGACTACATTAGCAAATGTTTTTAGATTTACATATTTTCAGTATATCTATTAATAACATCTATTCCTTAATGATTCCTAAATCAGAACTATCCAGTTTTCAGAAGCAAAATGGGGGCTATGCCTGCTTTTCAAGCCATACTACTTATTTGTGTGTCCAAGCCAGAAAATTCTCGTCACACTGACCTGTGGTATTATATCATATGACAGTTGATTATGATGTCACGCGGGAGAATTATTACTGCAGATAGGACTATGGAAGAGAAAAATGAGTTCTTCATGCATTTGTTTTCATGCAAATGTCTTTAGAAAACCATGATATTTAAGCATGATTGTCTTTAAATAGAAAATTTCTTTCAAAGTTTTCCATGAGGCACAGTGAATATTAAAGGATAACACTAACTATAATTGAGCCACTTATTCAGATTGCAGCTGTGGAAAATGGATTGGAGATAATACAATGAACAAATTATGAGCACAGCTCATGAAAAAAAAGGTTCAAATTATTATACACCAAATTTACAATTAAAGCTATAACTACTACAGTATAAATGGTTACTTCTCATATGCGTATTTCAGATACTTGATTAATATGCAGACATAGACAAGAGGCAGAAGAAGGATGGGAAGCCCCTCATTTGACTAATGGAAATACATATGAGCTGCTGTGTAGTGAATATTGTTGCACACTTCCTTAGTTGTGCTGTATTTCTTCACATTTACAGTCTTT
>VYZV01043695.1:4668-16017 GCA_013401275.1 Pandion haliaetus | reverse complement strand
GAAGAGTTTGTTGATTTATCAAAGCTGAAGCTAATTTTAGAACTGGATTTGGAAGTTCCTTGCTCCTAACGCTGTATTATAACCTATCCCCTCCTCTTTAAAATAAAGAAATTGCCATAAATTGCATGTGCTTGTGTCCATAAAGCTACTATATTAATTGAAGATTTACAGTGCTTGTTTAAAAGCTGGATTGTATTTTCTGTATTGGAAGTTATTTATTGGAACTTTGTAAATGATGTGTAGATCTGTATGAATGCGTGTATTTCAGTAAATACTACGCAAAAAAAGAACCTGCTTCAGCCACCGGTACCAGCCAAAGTGCTACAGCAAACAGCTGTCGCTGCTTACATTCACCAGGGGCGAAAATTTTGCTTTGAAAGTTTCAAACAGTGCGGTGGTGAAATGTTCCCGATGTCAGTGTTGGTACAGCAGACCCACTGCGAAGGCAACAGTGGGAATCGTTCTAAAAACCATTGCTGTGGGCAAAGCCATATAATCTCACAGGGAGTCAGCTGCAATAGGTACACACAAGTGTCTAGCTGGGTTTTAGTGTATCATTGCTAGCTATGTTCTGATAGACTGGTTTCTGTAGAGGTATGTTATGAATATTTAGTAGGTTTACATCTTCCAGTGGGATAAGCTGGCTGTCTACATTAATTTTTCCTGGGATTCATTAGTAGTATTTTTTTTTTATCGTATCTTCTCAGTTTTAAGTCCTCTTTTATCTGATCACACTTGTTTTAGCTTTCTGCCTATGATGTGTGTCTTACATAGATGTCAATCTGAAGATCTCAGAAATATACCAACTTATTTCATACTTGTGAATTTCTTCCTTTTTGTGTGTGTGTTTATACATATGTATAACATATACTTCTCTGCTACTACAATATACAAACTACACAGGTGTTTTTTAAAGAAGGCACTATTTATGTGACTTAAACCCCTAAACTACTACTGAACTTTCAGATAGTGATTTCAATCTCTTTCCCAAGTGTTTTGGGCACAGCAATTTTTAGAATCATTTTCATGATTAGAAAAGGAGAAGTGAAAGAGACAATATCAACAAGCAGTTTATAGTTCAATTAAAGCTGTATACTTGCAGTGTTACATTTATCCCCATCTATTACAATAATATTATTGAAGGAAAATAATACTCGCAGTTGGGCTTTAGTTGTGCAAAACTTTTAAGCCAGCCACCTGATGCATAACCTTTGAACATGTAAGATTTGCAACTTGGTTACCACGGTAAGAAAAGTGTACACTCACCTCAGATCTGTTTTGAGTATGTTTAGCAGTAGCAGTAATGCTGCATCTTGCTATAACAATCCAATATTTGCATCTACAAGAAAGCAAAGGTATTGTCCACATTGTTGTGGGAGAACTTACCAAATCCATCCAAACAGCTTAAAAAAACCCCACAATCCTTGGACAATAATAACTACAAGAGTTTTTGAATCACATTGTACATAGGGAAGATTGAAATTGGACTTCAAAAAACTAGTTTGACAGCTCCATTTCTTTCTTTACACTTTATTTTCAGAGTGTAGAAGTAAAGTGTGCACCAGGAATGGAATAGGCACACCAAGCAGTAAGATTCCAGGGACCTTTTGAGACTTTCATTTCTCTATGGATCCTGGCATATTAAAGGTTCACCAAGATGTGCAGCAGAATTTATTTTATTATTTTTACATGGCCTCGAACTAGTTCTTCCATCACACCCTATAAAATAAAAACCCTCACTCAAATAGTGAATTTGCTGCTAGAGCTTCCTATCTCACTTAAAACTAGTTGCTACAGAATGTTCCATCGCTAGAAGGGAAGGCACTGGGCAGTGTGAGGAATCTGCTTTTTTCCTCCTTTAGCTCGGCACTGCAGACATGAAAGATAATGTTGCCTAATTTCAGCAAGCAGCCATCTCATTATCTGTGTGAAGTCTCTCTTCTGCTCCTTTCCTTTCCAGTTCTTATTTCTCCAAGTTTTAGCATGTAATTAAAAGTGCAGCGGCTGAAGAGTGAAAACTGAATTTTTCCAAATGCTGCTACTTGTAAAATGTAATACATCGCCCACACATCCCAAGGCAGTGATTGAAGATCTCGTCTAATTTGTCTTACTTGAGATTTAAGCGAAATCAACTGCTGAGTGTTTCAGACTATCTGTGTGCATTACAATTCATCCAGGCTTCTCTGAAAAGAAAAATGTGAGAATAAGACATGGTTAATGTACCAGTCTTTTATGTCTAGAGAACAAATTTAACATAGGACATTAGAGATACAGGCCTACAGTCTATCTTCTGACTGCACAATGCTAATTAGTGTTATGAAACAGTCCTTTTGTTAATCATGTTGAATTATGTCAGACTTGGAAGAATTCTCTGCTGGAACAGAAGTACAGTATGTTGGTACTGAATTGCATTTGGCAAAATGCAGCAGGGTTGGCAGCAGAATAGCAGTCAACTGGAGCAAAGCAGAAGCACCGCTAAAATGGTGTGAGTGTAACTGGCTGTGCACCTGCTTCCTGACACCAGCCGAGAGAAACACGGAGAGTTAAAGCGGAGCAGGTCGGCTCTATCACGATGGTGTCTGCTGAACACTGCCGTGTTTTATAAGGCAATATCTTGCTTTGGCAGAACTAGAGGTGAATGTAAATGCGAGGTTACGTGAAACTGCTCTTTACAGCCAGTGTATTCTGAGAAATGCTGTTAGCTTTTTTGTCTCTCCACTTTTCTCTTTAGTCGTCCTGTCCGTGCAATACCATATGAAAGTAAGGAAATTATTTTGCTCTCTACAGAAAGAAGGGGGGGGGGGAATACTTTTATGTAGCAAAAATTTTTGTGTTAACATGTATTTTGAAAACCCGCACAGTGCAGAGCAAATCTGCTGTAGTTTCTCAGCATATTTGTATGAAGCAACACAGGGGTCAAGTCCTACAACTGCATACAGAAGTGATAAGCAACCGATAAATATCCTATTACTGAATTTCATAATTTAATTTTTTTTTTTTTTTTACATACTGCATTCTGGCATCCAATCATAGTTCTGCTACCTCTATTGAGTTTGACATATTGCAATTTTGACCAAAATTAAGGCTTTGGGATCACTGGTAGCATACTTGGTTTCAACAAAAGGCTTTTTAAAACAGCTGACTTAAAAAAGCTGACGCTTTTCTGAGTGATTGTTATATGAGAAATTTTTTGAGTCGGGGATACTTAGAACAGCCACAGAAGGTGAAGTTAGTGATTAATTTTCTGGTTATGAAAAAAAATATTTCTGCAAATCTCTGCAAAAATCCAAAAAATTAAACCTTGAATCTTTATGCAAATTACTCAATTTTTTCTGTTGAATAATTCCCTGATACTATTGCAAACGAAAAGTTTTGCTTTTTAAAATAGCTTTAAAATAAAACACAAATTCATTGTATTTGCAAAACCACATGTCCTCTCTTCCTCATGCCTCTCTATGTCTTCATTCCAGACGCTGAATTTCAGGGAGCTATGAATATGTATCTTCATTAACAAGTGTACAAAAGGCTAAATGAACTTTTAAATACAGTATGTTTTAATTTAATTTCATATATTGCTATGTTGTTATTAAGAAACTAAAATGATGAAAATGCAGTATATATTACGTGGATTAGACCTGACTATAGGTGATAGGTGTGAAACTGATTCTAAGTAGGAGGTTGTTACCGAGTTGGCATGGGATGCTGCGTGTTAATCTTTGTCCTAAAATTAGTCAGGGTTTTTTTATGAGTAGTGTGAAAGAAAATGTAAATAGGGAGAGCAGGAAATGTGAAAGCAGAGATACTGACTGCACTGAAAAAAGGCTTGAGCAAATAATTTGTATTTATTATGTGCAATGGTAAACTGGGAATAAAGAGTTTAGGCCAGGCTTGCCTGACTCCACTGAGAGCCATGAAGATCCTCAAAAGCTTGTGGAAGTCATGACCACCCCGTTACCATGAGTTCTGGGTAAGAGTCTGGACTTAAAAGGATACTGCCTGGGCACCACACGCGGAGGAGTCTATTTCAAGAACAGGAAGTGTTCGTTTCCATTGTGTTTGTCGCCAGTATGAAGCTCCAGGAATGCTGTGTTGTCTTTTGGAGCACGAGTCCAAGGGTGCTAATAACAATTCACAAAAGTCACTAGTGATTAAAGTTTGAGCAGCTTGTTATTAAAAAAAGGCAAAGTAGAACCAGTAGTACTTCTTAAGTGTGGAGGCAAAAGAAACGAGTAACACTGTGTTGCTTAGCTGTTGCGATTACCATCGCAATTCGCCATTTGACTAACAGTTGGGATCCCATATACTGTTTATATAACCGTAACATATGCCACCGTGTGTTATTAAGCCCAGTTTGAGCCCATAACCTCGAAATCTGCCGTACAGATTTTTTTTTTTTCTGTATAAATTGGAAGATAAAGTGCTACAGAGAGCCTGTAGTCTCTTCTGTGGACCGTACTCAGGAGATCTGGCATACACATCACCTTCTTGTGCATAGTGTTGAGGAAGCAGTATCGGGGAAGCAGGATTTAGGTTGCTGAGCAATTTTCCTCACTCGATGGAGTATTGATACTGTCTCCTGACCTGTCTACAGAGATTGAGCCCAGGACCTCAACAGGTAACAGTGGGAAGAGTATTGCCACTGCCTTGCAAGTTGATGCTGCTTACATGGACGGGGGAGGAGGTCTTAGTCTCTCGGTTTCTCTTAGACTGTTTCTTAGTATTGCTAACAGCTTAGTTCAAAATGGCATAGTGTTGCATATGGCAGGAATAAAACTTCTCTCCAGACCCTCCAAGAGGGCAGGTAATAGTAGCCTTTCATATTTCACTCAGGTTGTCAGTGACAGAATGTAATTGCCCTGGGCTTAGTGTGGTTTCTGTGAAATCCATTCCTGCATAATGGTGGGCTCGTAGCGGTGCTGCGTGCTAATAAAGTATGCTGTCATAAAAGCCTTGTCTGAAAGGCAAAGAATTCAGTTGAGTGTGATGCTACTTTTACCTTCAGATCCCTGTGGATTAGTATTGAGTCATCTTAGCAGTACAAGACTAGAAAATTCACATTGTGGTTTTTTCCAGATAGAAAAAGCTTTACATTTCTAGGATTCTGCCAGCACAAGTAGCAGAATTTACGTTTAGCTATCAACTCCTTTAGGAAAACATCTCTATCTGTAAAGAAGAGCTAAAGAAAGAGAATTTAAAGAGTGCCGTTTCTGCAAACAAACATTCATGTTGATTTTCTTTTCTTTCCTTTGCTAGAGCTTGTTTACAGTGTTTCAGTTTTGTTGTTTCACACTGTGTCCTGACCCATGAATAAGCACTGGCTGGGTTTCAAGCTTGTGATTTTCAAGTATGATCAGCAGCCTCTTAATTAGCATCTGAGTGCTCTGACAGCATCGCTGTTCATAGGTGGAAGGAACAGCTTCATGGGCAGCCTGGGCTCGCAGGAATGCTCAGAGCAGAAGGAGCTGTGGGAGCAGTGGGGGTGTGCCAGGCTCAACTCTGGATGCTGTTGCTCTTTGTGATAAGCCACCTGGGTTTTAAGTGGCTGGACACAGCTGGATGCTCCTGCTGCCCACAAAGTAGATTGGTTCTTAGGGTAGGTTTTGCCTGCAGGAAGTCAGCCTTCTTAAAAGCAGTAAGTGATTCCTTCCTTCCCATTCCTCGTCTTACAGCGTTGGGTAAAAATTGTAGTGGTTTACATACTCGATAGGTTTAAACAACTATCTTTGAAAATGAAGGCTATTTATTCTCTCATGAAGTAAACTGAGCAAAGACCCTAGCTGCAAAAAACAGTCATTGAATGTAAAGGTAAAAACTAATACAGAATTTCTATTGCATTTCCTTTCTGATTCTGTCACTGCATAGCTCTTCCATGTATGGGTTATTTTTAAGTGTGGAATCAGATTTTGTGGACTAAAATAAATTACTGGGTCTTGGTGCTCCCCCTGCCCTACATCATGTCTTTTTTGGTAGCCTAAAAAGACGATTACTCACTGTTAGATGCCCTGTGCTTTTCTGTTAGTCCTTTTCTGTCACCATGGAGGGCTACAGCTGCATCACAGAGCCTGGAACACTGGTGTGTTGTGGGCTTGAAGATTTTCCAGGGGCCGTGATATTGCTAACTTGATAATCAGGCTAAAGAGCATGGAAACTACTGGGTTCTTCTCAGTGGTCCACAACACAGTGTTTAAATTGAAGTAAGGTATTGATTTTCTTGGCTTTTGGGTCTGTCTCCAGACTGCTGTTACAAGCGTACTAGGATTTCATACTTGGTGAATCATTTATAATGCAGGTAGTTGCATTTAATACCATCATGGTAAATCCACTTTGGTACGAAGTGGTAAAAAGAAGCAGGAGGCTCTATATTAGCAGAAGCCTTGTTTTCTCTGTGCACCTGAGTTCTCTGTGAGAACCTGTGCACACACAAGTACAGAATAGCATCTTTTCCTTCTTCTGACTGATACTGCTTTGCAAGCAGCATTGTGTAGTGGAAATCTGTGCAGGGTAACGCGTAGAGAAACTACAGAGAACACAGTCCTGGTGTTTAGGGATGTGTTATCCCAGAAGACAGTCAGACAGACACAACACTTAATCATCAGAATAAGTAAAAAACCAATTTGTGTTTATTATGAACGCTAAAAGCATACCATTTCAGTATCTGCTAATTCCTTTTCTGAATTTCACCTGTGATGGTGCTTTTTATCCCTAATAGCATTCTCATCAGTGGTGGCTTCCTATTTTATGGGGATGGATTCTAGGCAAAGCATAAGGAGTACCTAAGAATATCTGTTGCAAAGCGTCATTGTCGTTTTCTTTTTAACTTCAACACTAGTAAACAATAATATCTTTAACCTTCTGACTTACAGCTCATCACTCATTTCATTGCTGCGGCTTATGACTGCAGATTAAAATTTCTTGCATTCATCATGCCTGGTAAAGTAGCTTTTGGGGATGAATAAATGACATACTAATTACAAGAGCAGCCTGAGTGAGAATAAGCTGTTTGAACTAGCTTTGATGGCCAAAAAATTACCTATAGCTAGTTTCTCAGGATTATCAAAGAGATCCTCAAATTAGAACGTCTGTCTTTGATCGTAGATGCGAGGAACAAGGCAAGATGACTGTACCAAGTGGGAGGCAGTGAGAGGAGATGGTTGCTGTGGAATGGGAAACTGAAGGTGTTTTTACAAAGATTCAAGCCCTTTCCAGACACTTGCTCCACCAAGTAGTGAATGAGATATCAGTATGTGGCTTTTTTTTATTTATATTTTCCACCACAAACTAGTAATGTATGTGTGTTCAAAAGTTAACTTGTTCAGGTTAGTTCTAGAGGAAGAATCCCTTTTATATCATTCCTTTGTCATCTTATCCTGATTTTTCTATCTTGTAGTAGTATGACAACATTCAAACAGTACTAATCCTTTGTAAGACTTCCATATGGCTTCCTTAGCTTTGTGATTACCACCAGCTTATGCATTGCTATGGATTTGTATGGATCATTGCAAGGTATGTGCTAGTGTAACACACAGTCACTTGGCCCAAGTACTTTATAGCCTGAGGTCCCAGTTGCCCAGTATCAAACATGATTGTGTAGTCATAAAAAGTAGAAATTAACAAAAAGATTGTTTCTAGGGCTGAGGTATAAGCCTGGCACAAGAGTGACAAAACAAAGCGTGGGATGGGAAGAGAAAGGCCTTACCACTGGGAGATAATGGGATATTAGTATTATTTCACCATTTAGTTATTTTGCTATATTAAACTAAAAACACTGAAAGTGAAGAGTAGGATGTGATAAAAAGGAAAAAACAGAATCATACTGTTATCAGAGATTAATTTTGAGAAGGCCCTTGCCAGAGGAAGGCTTGCGTAGGTAAAATCCAAAACAAAAGGGACATGGCATACGGAGGTGGAAGGGATATGTAGTGCAGGTTGGATGGAGGAGTATAAACCAGGAATCTTTAAGACACCACCTTGTATTTATTCTGTGGTTGTTTGATGCATCAGATCTGGTGCAGTGGGAGAAAAGGACGTGCGAGCGTGAAGAGACTGATAACTGGTGTGTGGTTTCACGAGACAGGCGCCTTGCAGGCAGCGTAGTGCCAGGAAGCGTACTGTGGTGAAACAGTGCTGGCTGTGCTCTGGCACCCAGACGCCAGCAGTGGCCCTGTCCTTCACGCTGCCCAAACCTCCTAAATGGACAATAAAGACATTATCTGCTAATGAGCTAATTTTCTTCTCAACTCAAATAGTTAATGCTTTGTTTAAGCACTGAAATTGGAAGCTTTGGGTTTGCCCCACCTAATACAACTGTCAATGTCTCGTCCTATGTATAAATGTCTAATCGTTTTTTCTGAATCCAGCTGACCTCTTGATCTCAGTGCCAGCTTGTTTCAGGAAGCATTTTATATGGAATAATTTTCTTTTTACTGACTTAAATATGCTGCAGTAGGTTTGTTGCTCCTTTTTTTGAGATAGACACTAAACGGGAACACCCTGTCGATCTTCTTTATGTGATGGATCATTTAATATAGTACTATTTTATTTGTCTCGATTCTGAACTAAACTATCCTAATCTTTTTGTTTCACTTAATATGGAAAGCTTTTCATCCCTAAAAATATTTTTGTGGTTGTTTAATGCTGCATTTCGTCCTGAGATGTCATAAATAGAACTGAACACAGTAAATTCAGTCAATCATGTCATTGATTTTCTTGCACCGAAAGCATGTGATCTGCTGGTTGCCTTGCGTATTGTGTTGCACCATTTGCATGTCTTACAGTTAGTAATTTGTGAGAACTTCTTAAAAACTTAAAATAAAATTGTGCCATTTCTCTTTTGCCCATTATTTCATTGTTTGGTGGGAAGAAGAGCAAGTTTCCTTCACAGAAGTTATGATAAAAACCATGTCCCATTCATACTGTGCTTAGCTCCTTGCTGCCCTGATGCCTGGTTCTGATAAGGGACCACATAATTCTATGCGTAGCTTAACCACCTGGTTCTCAAGTTTCTCCACAGTTCTTGGCTTTGCACAGTCCAGCCCCACTGTGATGTTGCTCATAATTTATCAGTTATTTTTAATATCCCATTTTTTATAATGGCTGATATTGTTTTATTTCAAAACTTAATTCTCTCAAGTCTGTATTAAGTAACTCGTAAGACTCTTGCGGAGGGGGTTGAGACTGATGGAGAGTACTCATCTGGCTTCTCTGCAGTATGTTCTATCTTCTGTATTGCAGCTGACCTCTGACACTGGCTGCAATCCACTGATTCTCTCATAAGTTACCTGCGCCTGACACTACGGTGCTTTGTTTGTCTTTAGCTACTTTTTAGTAAGATCCTTCATATCCTTTCTAATACTGTTTTGTATTTTGCTATCCACAAGTTACTTTGCTAAACTGAAATTGCTAAGTTTTTGGCAATTGCGGTTTTTGCTGCATCAGGGGTTCCGCGTAAAGATCTGTGGAGCCAGAGGTTGCAGTAATCCAAGGGAGAGAGTTTTAAGTAAATTGAAGTTGCAGAATTGATGGATTCAATAATACAGTGATGATATACACTGTTTTCATTCTCAAGCTGCGCTCAGCAGAAGGATAACCACAGCCGTTACTGGGGTTTGTAACTATAGAAGCAGTATAATGTTTTTCAGGTATTTCTTTTTTGTTTGTTGTGAATACATTCTAGAGAGGTTTAGTAAAGGTTTGGTAAAGTTTATTCTTCCAGATGTTTTCATGTGCTTAAACAACCAGCAAAAAAGATCAAAGGGCAGGATTTCAAGTGAGCCAGGAAAGGTAAATCAAAGATAATTAGATTGGTCAAGGTGTAGTCATACTGGTGCATTTTTAATATGCTGTGAAGGGCTTAATTCCCATAATTTTGCTTAAATAGAGTTGGGAGAAACTTAAATGCACTGAAATTGAGGATTTTTGTTTTGTTTTGTTTTTAATTATAATTATCATGCTTGTTCCTGTCAGCTGATGTGCTTACCTTTAATTTGCTGCTAGATCTTGGAATGTTGTGCACAGCCCTTTTTAGGAAGCAAAGTAAATGAACTAATTATAAGTCTGGCTTATCTTACTGGGGTTTTCTTTTTAAAAGGTCAAAAATGAAAACTAATTTTCTGTGCAAGTAAAAAGTATATCTGAGGAATATACTGTGCTGCATTGTCTGAATGATCATTGTAATATGGTCATATTTACATATGTCTGAATACTCATTATAAATTTAAGTTTTATTAATGCTAAATGATGATTTTTTCCAAAAGGGGAAAAAAAATTAATAGTTTTCTCCAGTTAAGAATATCTTATTATTGGAACTCAGAAGCGTTCATATTCAAATACATGCCTTTGCTGGTCTATTGGGCCTCTGAACGAAATATGAGAGCTTGTCCTTTTTACTGTTTTCTGTGTTCGCAGTGTGATGATGCAGAATCTAATCAGATTACCTGGGCAGATCCTGAGGATATTTCTTGCCTTTTCCCTGCTCTGTGGCATTATCTGTTTAGGTTAGGTAAATTGTAAAGAACTGCCTGTTTTCTTCTGAAGCGTTACAGATTGTATAGCCCTAGGCAGGTTTTTGCTCCAGTTCATTGGTTATGCAAGTTTTACGCAGAAAAAACATATTCAAGGGTTCCCTTCACTTACTTAATTTTATGAAATATTTATGTAATTTAAACTCTTTTTAAAGGAGAGAAAATACAGTGTGAGAGGTTAAAAACAGAATCAGTTTGAAGTTGCTTTCCCGATTGTTTCATACTGTCTTGGAGCAAGTGTGCAACTAGGCTTTTTTTCCATGCTTTGAGTAGAAGTGATTCTGTTGTCCTCTCCATCCATCATACCCCTTGTATCTTAGCAGCAGGGTACCACGGTGCTGAAGATTGGTTCTAAAGTATGTTGGCAACTTTTTAGTCTAGGTCATTGCCTCCTCAATATCCGCTGCAGATTCATTGCATTTTCTGCAGAACTGTCATTTTATGGCCTTGGACAGTTACCAGGGGACTCGGTTCTGACTGGAAGGAAAAAAATCAAAACTATCTGCAACAAGATAGAATTTTTCTTTTTTAACAGAAATGATAATGCCTAGCATTTATGGAAATTTCCATCTGTGGTATCTGCCATAGTCACAGTTCTGGCTTGTTACAACAATGATCCAGTATTTAGTGAATATTAGTCCACTTTGGGAATAAAATTGTAGCAGTCCATAATGCCATTTGCCACTATTTAATTTCACATTTATCCCTGGCATACCTCTTCTGAAGTAAGTGCCGTGACTGAAGTGGGCATCCCACTTAAGAGTCAGGGTCTATTTCTTGATCTTTCAACAAATTGTGAGTCACTGTTCCTCTCTACAAAAATCTGTAT
>VYZV01043694.1:7171-19609 GCA_013401275.1 Pandion haliaetus | reverse complement strand
ACAGTTCTTTTAGTAAAATACGTACATTATAAAGAGAAAATCCTGTCCATGAGAAAAAGGTTTCAGTGAACTTTCATCCAACATACTGGAAGACAAGCAGCTTTACACTGGTCTCACTTTACCACGCCCAAGGCCCCTGCCAAATTGCAGAGAGCTGAATTTTTAACATAAATGACGACTGATAGCAGAAGACTGATCTCATCAAGCTGTAGCCTCATATGAGAATGACAACTATTTGAAGCAAAAACTCCAACCATCACAGATTTAAATTCCAGTAACTCACTGTAATCTTCTCCAGATTTTAGTTAAGGGGTAAGGGTAAGGAAAAGACTCCATCATAGATTATGACTGCATACTTCTTTCATATAAAGTTTACTCAGGTGTCACAATGATTGAGGGGAATACATGACAGACTGCATTTAACCTGCAAATCATCAGCAACAGTCAGCCTGCTATCAGAAGAAAAACACAACTGCTCCGAATTTAAGAACTGAAACAAATGGAATTAAACCCTGACGCCGGTGAAAACAAATGGGAATTTGGCTATTGAATTCAATGACACTGTTTCATTCTTGGAAAACACTATTGCAATCTTTAGCAAATGGCTGTATTATAATTTATTGCCTAATATTATCTGTAAAAGCATTCTCTATGTCACGCAGCGAAAGTAATGAGCTTCAGATGCACGGAAAAAGCTTCTACTACTGCTCAATAAGCAGACTCCCATTCCAACGTCAACTAAGTTATAGACACCGCTAATATAATGAATGATTTTAAAAACAGTCCACTCATTTCGTTTTCTCATTAATGACTGAAGTACAAATAACAGGCAGATCCAGGGAGAGTCTGTGGTCTACTCTATGTACTGAGAGCTGATTGTCTGACTGTAACCTGCACATTGCAGAGTTTTTGCCCAAGTGATGACTGCAGTCAGATCAACAAAGATTGAGTCTTTCCTGAAAATCAAGATTGATTTTAGACTCCTCATGAATGAGATTCTCAAAAACATGAAGCTGAAAAAGGCAAAAGGATGTGTGCGGGTAAACCTCAAAAGACCATTTACAAGCCACTAGCCACACTGAGAGTCCCATTATAAAATATATTCACTCTCAGAGGAAAGTAACATTTCCAGTAGTGCAAGGGAGCGTGACCTCTGGATCCACACAGATCTGTACGGCAATACCAAATCCTGTCCTACTTCTGAAGTTGTATTCTGCATCAGCCCGGGTAGGCACGGATCTGTTCCTGGAGGGCTACTCAGTGTGCAATTCCTCTGCAGAACTGAAGCATGATGGCTGGTCATGCATTCCTTACTCCATGCACTCAAGTTAGGAGTCCAGTTCTTCATGGGGGAATGTCCCCTATAAGGAAATCAAATAATGGTTTATTATGCACCTCTAAAATTCCCAAAGCCTAAATTCACCATGACAGATAATGCTGACATCCCAGCTCACTTTGGAATGCCTATTCAGAAAGTAAGTACTTCTGCTGAATTTTTATAGCATCTCTTCTCCAAGGTACACTTTTTTGTAGGACCAGTCTTTGGACAACATGAAGCAATTACAGGAGAAGTACAAATTATGTATTTTTCTGTTTAATGCTTGGTGGCCCATAGGAATAGTCTGGCCAAAGATCTTCCATGTTAAGAAGTTTGGAATTCAATCAGACAAGATTAAACCCGAACTTAAACTTGAGTTGTGAATTATATGAGTTCTGTTACCTTCCCATAAGACACAAGATGATTACGCGTATGGTCTGTCAACCCTAGTAATGAAAAGTTCACTTTGGAAGGTGTGTTCGAAAGAAAGACTACAGAATAGAAGCAGAGTACAGAGTGTTTGTGCAAGAGAATATGAACGAGTTAGATACAAGGAGTGACACCAATACACCCATTGTTTAATATATCCTATTAACTAAGAAACATATGCTCTGGAAAACTGTATATATGTGCCTACCCATGCCTTAATAAGCAGAGAATGCATAAAAAACCCGTATGTTCAGGTTCTATAACCAAGCAACTTCCATCAGTGTAAGTCTGCAGAAGGCCATCTAAAAACCTGACTACTGCAACTTAAGCAGTAGAAGAACAAATGAAACTATTATTAGACTTTCAGGCGGATTTACAAATAAAACTAAATTCAAGCCAAAATGCTGAGATCCTGAAGGATACTTCAGAATAATGACATAGAAGCAACAGATCCCGCGCTCCTAAGAGAATGTGCACCTCATATAACCTTGGGCTACAGAAGCAGAAACCTAGCAGCCGACCATTTCCAGATAGCACCTGCCAAGAGTGGTTCTTTGCACAGCTATGGCAACTGCATTTCAAACGGGATGCTGGAAAACTGGAAAAATTATGCAAAGGTCACAAGAATAATTTAAGCTTTCAGAAACATGCTCTACAGTAATATGAACATTTTAAAATAATATTGTCATTAAAAATATTATCCATAACAAATGTAGCCATTTTAAAAATCTGTATCCATTCGGTTTATCTAAAAAGAAGTCCAAAGGTAACGAGTGAGTAGTGGCTAGTCTTCCATGCTAAGAGGAAAATGTAAGGCTTCACAATATAAAGTGAAGGCAGGCATGCTTGGGCTAAGAGTAAAGTACCGCTGTTTACATCAAATTCTCTAGTCACACAGTATATTTTTACTTACGGGAAGCAAACATACTAAAACTAGATGCCATTCTAAAGACACTCTGTTGTTTCAAATGAAGCCGTGGATTTGATTCAGAAATTACCATGTGAGATTCTATGATGTTTTATACAGTCAGTCAGACTATATTATGGTTCATCTGACCTTAAAAACCCCAAATTTATGAATCCATCATCTTTTCCATATTGGTTTTCTTGTCTTATTGTTGGGTGTCCCTCCATTGGCTCCTTTCACAGCACTGCCGACGGAATAATGTTGCCAGAAAGAACGTATGCTAGAACATATGTTATAAATCATTTGTTGCTTAGAAAGGGTAACTGCTTTGGTGAAAGAAAGTGACTTTCAGCACATACGTGTTACGCACTTTTTTAACCTCAGAAAATTATATTCAATGGGCAGCATGACCTGAGGAATGACAACCTTTATCAACAATCCAAGTTGTTAATATAATTACATTTAATAAGAAGTACCTTTTTCTTGGCATCAACATGAAAAAAAACCCACCTGGAAATAGTGTACTAGACTTCTAAATTTAACTGTATTACAGCATTTCTATTCTTTCATAGAAGTGTGTATTCTGTAGTCACAAATGGGACTATCCAACTATCACGGTTCTTGGGATCTCTTCATCATTTTTAGAAAGGAGCTAGTAAGTCTATTCTAACCCTACCTGTAATTCAAAAAAGGCTATTTGACAGGGAGCCTGCCACACAGATTAGAAACGTAAGAATTCTAGTGTTGGGTATGGTCCAATATCCATGTATTTTGCTCTTCTCCTTGTACCTCTCGCCAAAACTAGATGATCCAGATGAAGGTGCAAAAAGCCTGCTGTATGTAGACATGGGATAATCTGTCTGCCACATTAAGTTTCCTCCTGGTGTCTAACACCCACTAGCTCAAAACCTGAAACACCACCTTTAACATCCCAACTGCCATTCGTTGTCATTTGGGACAAAACATTAACATTTTTTGGTACACATAAAAAGATCCAGTTTCTACCTGAATTTTATCACAGTCTTAGCCTCCACAGTTTCATACTCTGTTTAACTAACTACTCCTGCCCATGAAAATTTTACCTCTTCTCAGGTAACTAAAAAGAGAAAAAGTGAGACGTAAAGAAAAAGAAAAGTAAAAAGGCACCTAGACATGTTGGAAGGTCCATTGCCAGTTATCTGGAAGAATATGAAAATCTAAACTTCCTTTTCATGGGAAAGCACAGACTGAAATTTTAACTGAAGTCTCCCAATACCAAAATACTATTTCTGCATAAAGCCCAACAGTACTATTCGTGGTGCAGTGGTGGTCTTCTGCACCTACATAAAGCCCATGCAAAAGCTCTGGAAGGGTAAAAGGACAGACTGCAGTGCTGGAGCAGCGTATGACCACAAATCCTGTATTCCATGTCTGTGAGCGCTAGAAAGATTAGCAGGAAGGAACGGTGAAGTCTCTTCCATCGTTTTTATTTACACAAAACTCCATAGAACCGTCACTAAACAAGGAAGCAATGTGTCTGGAAGTAAGTATTTTTAACTATAAGCTGTTTGGAATACTGATCCTTCTATTACTAAAACTAAAACACTGAAAATATTAAGCATGGTGATCAGTATGAATCACATGAGGAGTGAGTAAAGGAGAAGGCCTGAGATACTCCTTCCCACTCCCGTCAATTAAAGAACAAAACCTCATACTTGATAAATCCGTTTCACTTCCTTACAAAACAAATTTGCCTTTCACAGGGACTTTCTAGAGAAACTCTCTCCCAGAAGTATGATTTAGCAAATAGTAAAGAAGAGATGAGAAAAATAAGTCATTTCAACTTCTACCACCTCACTTGCAGGCTCAAGTAGAGTAAACAGCTTAGTATTATGAACGACACCTCAAAAACCCATTTCATAGATCAGCAGTATTAGATAAATAACCTAATATGTGGGACCAGAATGCTGGAAAGCAGTACCTGCTGCTAGGGTTACCAGGCACTTTATTCCTTTCCAAAAGAAAAATAAGCACAGCGCGTCAAAGTCCAAGAGACTGGACTCTGTGCCAGGGAACCTTCAGAGTGGAGAGATTAAGTCTACATTGGCAAAGATCTCAAGTTAAATTCACCTTGCTAGAAGACACTCCAACAGGAAACATGACGGAGAAGCAACTGCCTTTATTACACCTCTGGTAGGATGCTGTGACAAATTTCCCCGTAATTTCCAATAACATTCAGAGGTCTCCAGAAACCTGACACTTATTTGTGCTGCTTGTTGCAGCACCTGCCCCTTGATAACTGATGAGATTTTTCAAAGAAACTGTATCTGAATTTTCCCCTTTGCAATGTGAAATCTCAATGTTTCCATAATTAAAAGTATAATTGAGCTCCATCTTCTGGCAATGGGAAATCCCAATGTGTGACTCCCACCATAACAGCCGCAGGCTTGGAAGACCAAGACGTACCCCATTCTCCCACTGATTCTGCATAAATGACAGTGTTGCCCAGACCTTGTGTTTCCAAAAAATGGGAGAACAGGGCTATCCCTGATTAACTTTTCGTCTGAGTATGAAAGGGTTGTTAATACTCATACTTGAGTTCAGACCACAAATCTGAAATGTATGCATACGCCAGTATTACTCTTCTTGTTCAACTCCCAACATCTGCAGATCCTAAGTCACAGTATGCAAAAAGATAGTTAAACATTACAAAGGTACATATGTTTGTTTTACTAAAGATTACCTAAAGGTGGTTTTCTTTTTCAATATTCTAACCATCCTAATACAGAAAACTGCTCTTCTTGCAGTAATGCTTAGCTGCCAACACTGAGGGTTCACCATCAGAGAAGGTTTCAAAGGTAACAAGAAGTTAGATGAATTATACTGATTCAGGCTTGATATAAATAAAAAGTATTTTTTTCAAAGGTGACATCCAACAAGTTACGGAAAAAAGACTGTTGGCTGAAAATGAGAGTTAGTCTCTTGGAAAACGAAAGAGACTTGGCAAAGCTATTAATTTCTCTTGGAAAAAAGAGTCTATGACCAGTACAGCTATTTAGACTGGGAAGTTCACATCAACCAAA
Organism: Pandion haliaetus; assembly: GCA_013401275.1. Taxonomy (NCBI): domain Eukaryota; kingdom Metazoa; phylum Chordata; class Aves; order Accipitriformes; family Pandionidae; genus Pandion; species Pandion haliaetus. The sequence goes on along the minus strand of VYZV01043694.1, from coordinate 13,893 downwards.
GCCTGCTTTGTAAAGTCTAAGCCTCCTTCCCAACTTTTTTTTTTTAAAGAAAACTTGTGTGTCAAGTCCTTAATTAAATGTTTAATACAATTAACTTTGTGATTAACATAAACTATGGACACCAAAGTCTTTTAAACATTTTAAATTGTGGATAACTCAAAGTTGAGACACATCCCCAGGAGGTTCTTCAGTCATTGTCTGAAGCAATGATTTTTATAAAATTTATCTTGGTAGTGAAGAAGAGCAGTTTAGTTGAAAAAGGGTTTGATCGTTTATGTTAAATACATCAGGAAGGCTGGAACATTTTTATACAGCTGACAGCTTCCACTTTCAGGTACTACTGTTCGACTGGCCCCACATGACCATTCCTGACCAGCTCCTGCATTGCAGTGCTTTCCGTCACAGAAACCTCTGCGACTGATTAGGCAACTTAATATACACATGGCAATTCAAAAGGGAGTGGAGGGCAGCTCTAAATGAAAGGAAAAAAAGCACGTTTAACACAGCAGTCTATGTGGGCTTTGCTGCTTTTAGCAAAATTCCAGTTTCCACCAGGACTGCTGTCATGTCCATTCTAAGCACATTCTCATTTTCCTCTTGCTGGAACAGCAAAAGCAGCTTTTTTCTAAAAACAACATTCCAGACTTTGCACACCCAGTTTAATATAATTGATATTATGTCAAGTTTAAGCAGATAAAGTATTAGTATAGTATTATCTGCAGATCTTAAAACTCTATTTTTTTTTTTTAATTAAAAGTAATTCATTCTTACACACCTAAGCACATGGGAAAAGAAGGCAAAGTACCAGATAATCAACAATATTTCTGAAACAAAATGCAATTTTCTGTTATCAAATCTGAACATTGAAGAAAATGCTTCTAATATTTTAAGACACAAAACATTTTTGAAAAATATACACACACAAAAAGCAGAGAAAGCTAGAAACACGGAAATACTTTGCTTTTGTCATTTATGGAATTTAGTTGCTTTCAGAAGCAAAGAATTTCCATATACTTACAAACTTCTTGGAGGAAACTGTGCCATGTGCAACTGCACTATCATACACTGACTGCTACAAAATTTGAAGTGTAGAATAAAAGCTGAGAAAGAAATGTACCTGAATCTTGGTTCCAGCAAGGTCTCCAATTTTGGTTTGTTTGGAGCTTCTTGTAAACGTGTATGTTTCCTTATGCTTCCACAAGCCCTGCTACTGTATAAAGTTTGTACCCCAGTTTGGATACTGGACACTAATGAAATACCTCCATGAGCAAATACTCAACACCCAAGCTGACACACAACAAAATATTAATCATCAGTTGTTACAAGAAGTTACAGGCTGAATTAGCCCTGTGCAAAGTGTACATGGAGATAAGAAATCACAAGAATAATTTCTGCGACATTCAGCAGTTCGTACCTACTATCCTAATACTGGCTTCTTACTCTTCACTTTGCTGCGGCATCTACAAAATTCAAAGCAGGGAAGTAACTCTGTGTATCATGCTGCCTACTGCTCTCTTCTCTTAGGCTTCTCCTTTGAGTTAGAGGAATTCCCAGCACACTGGCATTCTGGTCCACAACGAGGCTCTTTCGGAAATACAACACAGCAAATAATACCCGTCCCCAAAGCCCCAAACCTCAAAACCTTCAGGGAAGGGAAGCCAGGGATTTTTCTCTCCACCATACAGTCCAGGGTAAGACCTAAGTCCAACAAATACCACAAGACCAGAGTGAAGCCAACGCCACCTACATCCTCACCGGCAGAACATGCTGTACTACCACCAAAGCTTTGTAGGTGGAAGAGGGGAGGGCAAAAAGATTTTCTCTTACAGCCGGACAGCTGGATGTTTGGTTTTCAGTGACAGAAAGTATTCTCCTTATCGCTGTTGAAACGCCGTCCCCTGCACAAAACCTTGTATTCAGACTTCATTGACAGGACAAGATTGATCCATACCATGAAAAGAAAAAGACATTACTCATTAAATAAAACTTGGACTCAGGAAAGCCAGACAAAGGCCCATTATATTCTTTAATTCCTTCATATGCCAACAATTAAGAAGTCAATACCTTGCCATACGCCTGCAAAGAAATGCGCTACTTTTCTGGACCATAACATCAAAACTTCAATTACACCTTCCACAGGTTTTTGGTTCCCGGCCCCAGGAAATCAGTGCTCTTCAGCTCAACCTCAAAGGAGCAGAATCCCTTGTCAGCAAAGAGGAAGTTTAAAGATTCGGTATTGAAGAACAGTGTGAAGAGCACAGTGGAGACTCATCCAGCCCACCCTCACCCCTCTGCTTTGGAGTTCAGTGTCATTACTCATGCCAGAAACCAACCCCAGGAATGAAAGTGAGGCATTTTATACAACTTAAGACTACCAGCATGGAGAAAGGTTTGCAGAACGGGTCCACAGTGAATACTTAATTATTCTCAGAAACTCTGACCTCTCTGCAATATGTCCCAACATATTTCAGTTAGCCAACTGCAAAGAGCACTCAGGACAATTTAAAGGTCAAATGTACAGTGTTCTAGGCCACAAAACTTAAAAGCAGCTATACATAACTTAAACTGGAGAAGTGCTCTAGTCTTTTTATCAGCCCTCTGGCAACCTGCCTACTACTTTGTGAGCTCAAAAATCAGAAGGAAGACATAAAAGGAGATGACGTTTACGAGTTAGCCCCCAGCTGGCCACAGCCCAGAGTCAGAACAGTTAGGTGCTGTTAACACATGATGGAGCCTCTGCTGAAGTTAGGCAAAGGTGAATGACTGCAGCCGTGGAGTCTCTCCCATTCACTGTATTCTTCCTAGCAGCCTTTTTAGGAAGGCCTTCAGAATGCATCCATACTCACAAAAAGAGGAGGGAAAATATTTCAAAACCAAGTCCTGCATAAATTAAGAAAAACACACCAAAAGCCTCAGCAGATCAGAAACCCTCTTAAAACCATGGCCATGCAGCTGAATGCAATGTTGTTAATTGGTAATGAAAGTAGGAAAAACCACTGTTTCACACATTGCTCCTAGAAAAAAAAGATCACAGTTAGCCCGCAAGAAACATTTCCCCAAATGACTGTCTAGACTATCCTGATACTTTGTTTGAGTCGATAGCAAACTAAAAAACCAGCCAGTTACTATTTACTAGAGTTCTGTCCCAGCAGAGGCAGAAGCATAGTTTCCTCTTCTTCGGGACTCTGGCTTTCACTCAGCAAAACAAAAGAGCTTCAGAGATTTACCTCGTTGGCTTATACAGTATTTTCAGTGGGACGCTGTAAAGCTGGGTATCTTTTAACAATCAAAACACAGGACAGAGGTTAATTCAGAGGATTCATCTCCTCTCACTAAAGAAACAACTTCCTGCTGTTTCTCATACACCAAGCTGTTATTCTGAGGTGGAATAAACCAGCTTACTTTTGGCACTCCAGTATTTTGCAAGCCTGGGCACAATGTACTCTTGATTGGCTTCAGCAAACTCTAGCCCTGATAATACCTGGATTACTCTTTCCCGTATAATTTTCTTAGAGTATCTATAGCTTTTAAGACACTGCATAACTAATGCTTATGAAGACAGACATGGTTGAAAAATTTAAAGCAGATCAAATTAAAGAATTTTAAACCTTCATCTTTAATTCATTTTAAATTGAACAATAGTTTAAAATTAAACATCTTCTTCGATACATATTTGCCCTGCCACACTTCACTGTCAAAATCATTAAATCTTTAAAGTCCAATATGCTTTTCACCAGTTACGTGAAGCTTACTTTTTCACTGTTTCAAGCCGAGTAACAGCAACATCTTCTAGCCTCTATCTTTCAGATTCCCCAGTTCTTACAGAGCGGTTCAGTGCTACAGTGTTTAGGTAGCAAAACCCAAAGATCTACCTTTAAATGCAAACAGTGGTCCTAAACCTTAACTCTGTTCTTAATCAAAACTGCCAGTAGCTTCACTGGGATTTCTGCCAGACTTAGTAGTGCAGGACTGAACCCAAAAAGTCTATTTTCATTCGCTTCAGCTGCTCCCTGGGAATCTGCAGAGGCAGAAGACTCTCATCCCTCTGTCAGCAGAGGAGAGAGCGATGACTGCAGCATGCTGTCAGCCTTGTGAAGGGGGGGAAGGCTGTACGCAGGGAAAGACAATGAAGGCATGGCAAAGAACGAAGGACATACACACTACACATCTCACCCTCACCAGAGATAAGTGGGAAAGATACTCCAAAGTCACTACTTCCGAGGACTACATCTGCCAGTTGCTCAGAGCCCCTGCATTTTCAAAAAGCTGCTCTCAAACACAAAATTTGTCAGGGCGATGGCAGCAAAACAGACATAGTGAAAAATATCAGGACATGCGAAAAACACAGGAGGGAAAAATAGAAAAAGAAAATTATTTCCGACTACCCGGCATCTGTCTAACCCCCAAACATAGAGCCACACAGTTTTGTGTTCTCCATGCTCATCCTCCTGCCTCAACATTTAGACAGTTTTATTAAACTCCGTTTTTATTCTTCAGATCAAACATAAGGTTTACAGTGAACGACTATGCCCTGTAAGGGAAAACTAAAGAAACAATCTTCCCATTTCTTATTTTTCAAACTCACGTTTCCATGAGAAGAACTGTTCAGGTGTTATGGAACCATGTATTATCCATACTTCCCCTCTTTTACTTCTCGCTCAACCATTGAGCCTGAGTACAATATTACAAAAGAAAACATAAAGGAATAGTCAAAGCCCTCTTTTCACTCTCTCTCAGCTCTAATTTGGTACCTCTGTGTACACAGAACATGCATACACATACCCAAGGTAAAACAACAACTCATCAATTGTGTTGTATGACGACCCTCTTCATGGGCTTTACAGGAGGTAAGTTAGATCATTCTATGTGACAGCAGTGACATAAAAGATGTAATTATTTGCATACAAGTATGCAGAAATATAAACACAGAAAAATATACATTGATATTACTGACATTAAAAAAATATAAAATACCCTCTTCACACAGATGTGTGCATGAACATATATAGTGTCAACAGTACAGCAGGTTAGCATATCTTTACCATGCTTGCGTGCACACTCCTACGTAAGAATCTGGGAACAATGATCTATAATTCTATATACTAACATTTGGGAGTAATTATATAGCTCTCAAAACTACAACCACTAAAACCACCCAGAGCAATGACATAACGAACACAACCAATACACCCCACAAGCTTGAACAGTTTTACAATAGAATTCTCTTTAAGACTACGGACAACGTGTAAAAATGCTTTTTAATTTACATTTCCTATTTCTCTTCCAAAGCATCATTTTTTTAATACTAGGCTGACAACAAACAGTGCACATTACTGGAAACTTGCTACCAATACCGGCGTGGGGGGAGTAGAGGGAGAGAGGAACCTCCAAAGCCTACTCAAAGTATGAAGTCATTTGAAATCTTAATTGCCTGTGTACTAATAATGAAGGCTTATGTTTGCTTTTTTCTTTCTATTCATTTTTTTCATCTATGACCCCTTCTACTATGAAGCAATTTCAGCTTAACAATTCATTAATGCAGCATGGTTCAAGACTTCCTGCCACTGTTTTAAATATTAAAACAAACTATGACTAAAAAGTATCAATTCAGCCCTTACTTAGAGATAAAAAATTCAAGGGACAAACACTAATCCTTCACACCACTCTAAGTATTACGAGATTTCCATCTCTTTTTGTTTCCAGCTTTTAAAAGTGAATTAGCACTGCTGATGAGGATACCACTTGGCTCCTTGACTGTTCTGACCAGAAATGTATATTGTTAAGAATTTGTACTACTATAGCTTTCTTAGTTTTACCTAAAATGCATACAGAAATGGAAGCTCCTTTATCAGATAAAGCTGAAACACTTGAGGGAAAAAATGGAAAAGGAATTGGGATCTGTGTCCCCTTATCACATCTGAAAAGACTCCGTGCTCGTCTGGTTTCTTCAATTATGTAAACCACTCTAGTGAGAGGTATCTTTCCATCCAGCCCTCCCTTCACAAAACATCTCCATAAGTGTGCTTCATCGGTGTCTGTATGTCTGTGTTTTCAGATGTTACTAGAAACCAACACAGAAGCAAAAGCAGACCCCATGCATTCCAGGGCTGTTCCTTTCCTGCTTGGGAGGCCTTACTTAACCCGACTGAAATGAATAGAAATCTTTCCACTAGATTTCACTAAAGCTGGATTTGTTACAAGGTTCTCTGTTAGGCTTCTTCTACTGCTTTTACTGGCAGTCCCCGCCCCTTCCTCTCCTAATCCATTCTACGCATTTTCCTGTATTTGTTTTTTGCTTCTTAAAATGTAAAGTGTGAGGAGAAGCAGAGTGAAAAACATCACACAGCTGTATTTTTAAAGTCCACACAAAATCTCAACAATGTATGAAAGCATTAAAAAAATATTGCTTGTTATGGTGTTATATTTTAGAAACAGGCACGTATCACAAGTAACTATAGTTTTGCTTCAGTTCATTGTAATCTTGAACCTTCTGTGTTTGATTTCGACAATAAGCAGGGTAGCTTCAGGCAGAGGACTGGCAACAGAAACAGAAGGGGATTGTAAAAAACATAACACTACAAAGCAATAGAATTACACTGGAGACCACCGGAGACCAGTGACGAGTGGCATTCCTCAGGGGTCGGTATTGGAACTGGCGCTGTTTAATGTCTTTGTCGACAACATGGACAGCGGGATCGAGTGCACCCTCAGCAAGTTTGCCG
>VYZV01043685.1:0-11190 GCA_013401275.1 Pandion haliaetus | reverse complement strand
ATTAGTCCCAGACTGTTTAATTTAGCCCTAATACCTTGAGGAAGCTTCAGGATGGATTGTTGCTATTCTGATTAAGGAATCAGTCTCACCCCCTGCTGAGGGGGTTAGATGAATGCTTTGCCCCCAAAGGGAAATCAGTGTTGGTCCACTGGCCAGCCACTTCCAAGCACTGCATGCACTGATGTATCATGAGGCATCTTCTTCAAGGTTCTGAATTTCTGCTATTTTGACACTTGTTCAACTCTTCAAAAAGTATAGATTCTAGCTTTTTACTACTCTGTCAATATTCCAGATTTTTTTGTTCCCAGGAATTAACCCACAAGCAAACAAAAAAAGATAACTATACCAAGCCAACAACAGATTCAACATTCAAGTCAATACAAATTGCTGTAATCGTATGCAAGAAAACCATACATACCATACAAAAGAAAAGATCTTCTGACCTTTGTGGGAATGGCATGTACTACTTTGTCATGCTGTTCCTAACCATCAAGTACTTCAACTCAATTGCTAAAACCCAAGTGAAATATTTATACTTTTATTGTTTAGCTCGGCTAAGGTTTTTGTTAGCTGGAACAATTCAACATGCTCCTACAAACTTTAAATGTTGGCACTATGATACACAAGCTTTCTGTTCAAGACTAAGTATGTTCAAAGAGCATCAACAATTATGCAGATCCAGTCTCCAAAGATGCCTAAGTTAGGTGCGTATGTTTCACAACAGCACACTTCTTGCAAAAATCATTGTCTTCAACAATTACAGCTTTCCTATTTCAATATAGTTTCATGTCAGTCATACTGAGCCTCTGGAAAAGCAGCTTTCAACAATTTTATATATAATGCAAGTACAAGGATGACACAGACAAGAATTAGAGCAAAAGCCACAATGCAAAAATAAAAAAAAGCCCATAGTTATCCAGAAGTGCAGGTGTAGAGGTGTTCGCAGTTCATATCGTGCTTTACCAGGAATAGATGCATGCTTCCACCCTCCCAGGGCTGTTTCCTGGGCTACTTCATTGCATCTCAGAAGACTGCATGCAGCCACACAGCCAGTGAAACAATATTTTGTTTTTATAAACAGAATTGCAACCTAGCTATCCCCCCCATTCCAAAAATGAGGCTGTAAATCCCCAGGGCACTGATTTAAATAGGAACCAAGTCACACATGTCATGTGATAGGCACTCTCATTACCTAAAGGTTAGGCTTGTGCATTTGCCTGGCTTACACTTTCAGTTTTCAGGTAAAGCATTCAACAATAATCTTTAAACATTGAATGCCTTGATCGCCATGGATAGGCTACATCCTCCTGAGGCACAGGCAGCCTTTCTCGTCAGCTGATGACGGCATCTTTGAGCAAAGTAGCAAAGAAGCTACTAACCAATATATACACTACTGAAACGTTTGCCTAGGGTTTTTTGCACACTGAAAACTGAAGTAAAGCTGTGCTACACGGTTTTTCAGCTTTCAAGTGTTAAGTTACGAACATATGCCAAAACGCATCCTCTGCGAAACACAGATGTTTCACAACTCCAAAGAGTTGTAAGGAAATAAAGGCTCTTGACCAGCACATACAACCCTTTCCTCTCACCCTTTATTTTTAGGCTTTTCCAGTGACAATATTTTTAGGCTTTTCCAGTGACAACACGTGAGCAAAAAGTATCTCAGACTATTGGGAGAGGCAGACAGGATAGGCGAAAAAAATACTTATGTAGCACTCTTATCAGAGCTCTCATGATTCATCCACTGCCAGTTTTTCTTTTACTACAGCAAAACATTACTTACACATTCTTAACGAATGCCACTCCTATTATAAGACCCACATTTGACAGCTCAACAGCCCTCAAGGGGACAAGAAATATTTCCCTTCCCCATTTAACTTTTGTTTGAGAAAAACACACTTCCATTCACTCACTGCTGCATGCCAGTCATTTTTTCCTTTTGTAAATACAAGATAAATGTGTTAAAGCTTTTATCTCTGCATAAAAGAAAGCATAATGCAGAGTGATAAATATTATCTAAATGCATTTTAAACCTATTTGCTAAACAATTCCTCAAATCTTTCTGCACAGAATGAGCAGATGAAAAACAGCAGTGCACACACTTCTGGATAAAGCTCTCATTTGAGGATGTGGTCAAATAGTCTTGCACAGTGAGTAAAGATGCAAAATGCAGCCACAGAAATCACTGTCCATACATTCAAACCAGTAAGTCAACTCTACTTAAATATTACATGGGAAAAGCCACATAAAAATAGCAATGCTACAAAGCCAAACATGCAAAAGAAGACTGCTAGGTAGGTCTCTTCACTACTTTTCTGTTTTATTTCTTACCTAATCTCCATCCTTTGCTCCATGCTTCTTCCTTCCCTTTGTGCACCCACTACACTTTCTCCTGATCCCATCAAACTCTTGACTTGCTGTTCCTAATGCACTAATCCCATTGCACATCCTGTCTGACAGCAAGTCACAATCCTACCTGTCCTACCCAGAGTCCAACCCTGCTCTCCCCACATGCTCTTTATCCAAGCAGTTTCCTTGAAACAAAAAAGGCAAGGAACCAGTAAAAACTCCCCTTCTCCTCCTGTGCTCATTTCTGCTGTTCCCTTTGCTCCGTTAGTCCCAGTTCTCTCATCCTCCCCGAGTTCACTATCAGAACTGCCAATTCAAATTGTCTCTCCTCAAGTGACTCCATTCCCATCATTCTTGACACTCCAATCACAGAAACCGCTCCAAGTTTCTGTAACTAGATCCTAGTCTGATCTCTACTCCTCCTTCCCCACATTTGGTCTCTTGAGTCAGCTAGTTTCCTCTTTGACCACTGCATCTCTTCCCCCATTCCTCACCCTTGGGTGAGTATAACAAGGGAAGAACCAGTCCATAACAACAGAAGAACCAGTTTGCTACCATCAAGGAAGTGTTAGTGGTCAGATGGACCTTTAGCATGACTCAGTGTAGCCATACCTTTCATCCCTTTTCCCTCCTAGCTGTAGTCCACTTTCTCCCAATTCACTGACCCACACTATTCTTCCTTAATACAGCCCAGACCCTCACTTCTGAGGGCAGAAGAAGCTTCCTGACTCCACCCTGGCCTCAAGCAGCCATGACATGGGAAGTCTGGCTGCACTCTTTCAAGGACCAGACTGAGGCAAGTTCAATTATTCTGTGGGTGACTGCCTCATCGTGTCCCACAAAGAACCCTCCAAGGCCAAAACGTACTCAGCACACACTGGAACTTGGAAGACTTCAGCATTAATACCTTCACTGAATACTTGTAAAGTGGTATTTTTCTAAAGACTTACAGATTTGCCTAATTTGGGCAGATTTTCTCAAGAACAGCAGAAGGCATATCCCTGTTCAACAGCTATTGTCTGCCAAATTTCAAAACCTTGCTCCAATGAATGAGAGCGCTACAGCTTTCCAAAACTTAAGAGGCATCATGTTTAGTATGTGCAAGACACTAGCCCTGGTAACAACTGAATAATCCTGACTAGTCTGAAATACAAAAAATGTGAGGCAGGCACAGAAAAAACAAAACTGCAATCAGAGCACACTAACTTGGAAAAAAAAAAAATTAAGCTGCAGCAAATAGATGGCTTCAACAGGAAGTGTTAAATAGCTCTTCTTACTATGAAGGTTACTAGCTCAGTCTACAGTATAAGCTGAAACAGAGAAAACTGTCTAAGGCACCCAATAAGCAATTTCTCAGTTATTCAGAGCTCAGCTGAATTGACTCCAGGAGTCCAGCTAAGTAAAAAGCAGTATTCTCAGTATCTCTGCAAGATGATCATTCTCCTGTCACAGAGATAGTACGACTTTACCTGTATATCCACAGACTCAGTTCAATGAAAGTAAAATTTTTGAACTATAAAATGAATAATTTGAGATAAATTGTACCTGCTGTTCACAGAGGAGTAAGTCTAAACGCTACAAACTACCCTTCCTCTTCAGATACATAAATGCTACTAGCAGCACTGATACCAGCCTCACTAAAATGGTGAAATTCAAAGATTTGCTTTAAAAGCTTCTTAGGTACCAAGCAGCACTTGAAAAATGTTGAACAAGACACAGCCAAGTGACATCTATTTAACATAAGAAACTTGTGTTATTTCAGCTACAACAAGAAGAATGATAATCCACTATGGTGTTTCTTCAGGATTAAGGACTATCTGGATGACTTGGTAGCTCACTGCGGACCATCTTTCTAAACTAGGCATTAATTCCCAAGAGACTCCATTTCAAGTTTTATTGCTTTACTACGTTTCTGAGGGCATCTGGGGGATTGCTGTTGTTCTTTTGGTTGTTTTTCCAATTAGGTTGACTCTTCACCAAATAAAATTAAGGACAACATTGCAACAGAACTGCTTCTTTACGTGCTTTACAACATGCATGTCTGCTTCAGCAATGAACACCGGGGCAATCAACATTTTGTTCTTGCACTTCAACTCCATTGCTCTGTGCTGTAATATAGAAGCCCCATCTACAGCTTTTTCCATTTTTAGATGCAAAAAGAAACATTTTATTTAATAATGCCAACAAACAATTCTTAATAAACTGAGCCAAAAGAAATTATTGACCAGGTTAATAAGGTTACCCAGACAAGATGGAGACTAAGCAATCATGTAAAAATTCCAAAGGGATCCAAATCACCGCTACCACACTTGCTGGAGAAGAAAGACTAAAACCATCATATCCTGTACATACGTATGTGCATACATACAACATATACACCAATTTTTCCCATTTTGCATTATAGAGCCAAAGCCATTGATTGAAAAGAAGGAAAAAGACTGCGATATGCCAAGAGACAACAGTTGTTTTTCCTCTCACCTATTTAGCCAGCTTATTGTTTTAAAAAAGTGAAATAGAAAAGCAGAATTTCTAGTGGTAGAAGGAGGAAGAGAAGTTTCATCTGAAAAGCATATGATTATATTGAAGGGGGAAGTTATTTTAAAATATTTATATGAAAACTAAGGAAACTCAACAGAGCATTGGATTTTGACAGCTGGGTTGGATTCAATGTACAACCAATCTCAGAAGCATTATTTCAAACAGGATGAAAGTGAATTTCCAAAAATTCATTAGCAGGTTACCTCTCCAGCAATCAAAAAGGCAACAATGTAAAGCATGTTATTAAGTTACAGTGCAGCAGTGGCTCCTACTCTTCATGTGGAGTACAGCTTTTGAAATTCTGCTTTAAAAGAATGTTTCACAACATGAGTAACACTAATGAGCTGCAGAGAGTCCAGAAAAACATCGTCTCATGTTTGACTGCCTTCCCATATGGTTCAAGAAAGCAGGGGATCTTGAGCAGCCACAATACAAATGGGAAGAGTCTGACTGAGAGGAAAAAGATATTCTGCACACTTGACTCATGCTGAAAGACTGTAAATCCCCTGTTCTTTAATGAATAGGTAAGAAATACAAGAAAGAATAGGTTGGTGACAATATTATAGAAATCCTCTTTCTTAAAGCAAAGCAGAATTGTAAACAAAATTACTCAGACATTCATACATTAAAGGCCCAGCAACTCCTTCAGGTACCAGAAGGGAGTCTTTCTACTCCTAGTGCCTGGAAGTACCAAGGGGTGTACGCAGGGACCTCACACATAACCCCATCCTCCTACCAACCAGCTCCCACGAGCAGCAGGGAAGCTCCCACACAGCACTTCTTAAAGTTTAAAAATCATCTATTTGAAGCTAATGAAAAGGATTATGATAGCATCAATTTTAAAATGCACGTACACACTGCAGCAGGCTGAAATACCATCCTGTGCTGGGCAAATGCACAAAGGTGCATGCTGCAGAATTAAGATATTGTGTAATGATTCAACTTCTATAAACAATTTCTCACTCAGTAATCTGCATATACAGGTTGACCACTTAAAACAGCGAGTGATCCACTGTGAAATAAGGAGATATTAATGTCGGACAATTTTCCTACCTCAAAACTGCCCAAATAACTATGCAGAATACTTAGCTAATGAAAAGTATATTTTGCTTTGAAGTACCCATCTCCAGTATTCTGTATACAACTTTTACTAGGAGCCTTAGAATAACCAAGCCAAAATTACATAGATGATGCATTTATTTCTCACCTCAGCTTTTTTTTTTTTTTTTTTCCCAACCTCTGATGTATTTCCTTTCGGGGTGCCTTACTCTGTGAGTATATTTTTGTGGGTGAAATTCCAGCCTCTTTGAAATATAGAGAAGTTTTAACATGTTACTAAATAGAAACTAAAATTCTACTAAATATGAAGGGGTCAAGGATACACAGCTCTGCCTCTAGGAGTTGTCTGAATGATGCCAAGTAAGTTGCAACAATTCACAGCAAATTTACAATAAAACGCACTTTTCAGAAGAGCATTTGCTGTCACAACAGAAGAAGATTTTCTAAGCTGCAAACAATTCATCCACCCACCTTTGAAGGCTAGGCCCATTACCTTATATAATGGAAACTCTCAGTTCACAGAGTTAACTTGTGATTTGGCATGCAAGACTAAATACTTCTAATCTGTGTCCTTGTCCCATCAGAAATCAGCTCCTTTTCCTTTCAGTCTTGGAGAGTAACAGTTAACACCCAAAACCAAAGAATTGGCAGGGGGTGTGAGAATGGGATCGGTGGGATCACAGACACACAGATTTCTATTGTATGCAATCAACTATAGTGGTGCATACAATAAAACGAGATGTTGGCTTAAGAAAACAATCAATACATCAAACCTAGATCCAACTCTGCAGATCCTTTTACAGGGCACAAGCTGACAAGAACAGAGCCTTCATTTAAGATCACATTTGACTACTGTGCCCAGATAACACCACTATGTAATGCCAGCAAGGTCAAAAGCACCTAGGTACTCCAGACAGTTCCTCAATGTGAGTCATCTCTATATGAAATACCCATACATTATAAATACTATTAAAGAACAGTACTGCATTCAAGCCAATTTAAGAAATGCAAGATTACAGCTGTTTAAACACAAATTTTGCTGATGAGACACAGGAAATGATTCCTCTACTGAAAGAGGAAATGATTTATCAAGTTACAGGTAACAAGTGGGGCCTTCACCTTCCCAGAGTTGCACCTATGTTTCATCATCTGACAATGAGGACGTAGTTAAAGAGAACGTGGTCTACAAGAATTCCCCTTGTTTTAATACTGTGAATTAAGAAATAACTATTACTGAAAATAATAATTTTCTAAACTATATAAATGTGAATTGTCTCGAAGCTTTCTAAGTGGAATGAACTTTATAAGGCAAAAATAACCATATCCACAAATTGTATTTTTTCATACTAAAGCATACTGCAACACTTTACTAACAAAAGGCACAGTCCCCAAAGTATCAGTCACATGAGGAGTTGGCCAACAGAGCCCCTTGCATAAGGACGGCAAATTAAATCCTTTGCAAACACAGAATCTTCACCTTCTCACAGGTTGAAAGGACAGTGACAGCTGTTAGCAGACACCCAGCTTTTCACAAAGGTCAAAGAAAAATTTGATTAAATCACCTTCCTCCCCAGTCTTTTTTTAAACTTGACATTGAATGTGGAAAAAAGTCCAACAACAAACCCACAGTATCTGCACCTCTGAAACATTCATAACAAAGAGATTAATCGTCCCACATTTAATCACTTTACCGCTTGCACTTGCCATGCTGTGTGACAGTGTTCTGAAGAGACAGTGTTTTTCCTGGACCACTTAACCACAAATTTGAACATAGCTCACCCAAACTACATACGGTACCAAAACTCATTATCAAGAAAGTTCATTCCCTTCAATATACCAACCATGCAGACACAGCTTTTCCACTCAAAAGAAAAAGATGAAAGTACTGAGGTTAGTTTTAGCTCAGTTTGCTATGTAATTCCTACCACTTGCTTTAAGGGCTTCATACCACACAAAAGGATACTGGTGGGAAGTTTAGCACACACTACCATTTTACTAGCTAAAACGCCCTTCAGAATAGCTGTATGTGCCACGCTTTATGTTCTTCCCCATTACCCATGAACGGAAAAGGGTGAAAGAGATCCAAGCGTGCTTTTACAGCCTATTGTCCCCAAAGTATAGTTGACTGAAGGTACAAGTTGGGTCTGTACACCAGTACACAATCTTTACTTACCACTTTAGATTAGCTAAGTATTTAGAAAACATTGCCAATTTCAAGAATCAGACATGAAAATAAGTATCTGCTATACTCTCCTACCTGTTAGCCCTTAATGCTACTCTTGAACCGGGGTGAAAAAACAAAATAGTTCAGTCCTGTGACTGTAATTTGTCCTTCACCCACCACTTCTTCTTCCAGCTCCTGAATGTTTCAAGTATAACAGGCAGAAAGACTTCTGCAGAGGTTGGGAAGACTGACAAACTGCACAGCACACAGAGCAGCCACTGCTGCCCTGTACAGCATGCTTACACACAGGAAACTCACAGACAGTTACATGAGACCTTCAGGTTTTGCTCTGTAACACTGGATTGCCTGGAGGCTCCTGATGATCTCATTATCCCAAGCATTTAGCCTCATACATGATACAAATGGTGCATTAGTACCTCTAATAATTCTGCTGGGTATGGGGTCCATTTACACTCACAGGGCCAATCTTAAGATGAAACTCAGAAGTCAAGATTCAAGTGAAATATCAATAGGAACTTTGCAATAGGATTTGCAAGCCAGAGGCACAGAATACACTCACATCACAGCACAAGGCTAAAAGTCTGCCTTGGGAATAACTTATAAGTTGCCAAAGGGATTTTATTGCTTCTGAAGCATGAGGCTTTCTGCAACCAGCTTTTTCTTTTTCCAGGAATGAACAGAAATTCTACATAAATCCATGCTAATTAACATTCTACATGCTCTAAAGAGCAAGCTCAATTTTTCTCCTTTGCTAGATTTAAAGGGATGAATGATGAATACGCATCCAGTCTGGTAGATCAGCACATCAGAGATACAGGGTGCAAGTCAAGCCTGATCAACCAATGCTAACCTTTGTAGCAAATTTCAAATTTCTAAACTACAGTTGNTACTGCCTCAACTTTCAGTCCATCAAATGGTTGCATGAAATCATATACCAGTCACATTGTAAAACAGTCATTTGTTGCTTACAACACCTGTAAATATACATTCCCTGACTACTTAAAACAATACTAATTTCTAAGGTAAATGGAAATTTAATTTTGTTTAATAAAAATCATGCCCTGATCAATAAGAGGAGGTAGCATATATTAAATTTCAGTGAAAGGGAGAACATGGAGAGAGAAATCAGTGTTCTGGCCTAAATACTCAAAGCACTAGAAACTGATGTGTTTTCAAAGCTCTGCCCAATTTAAAATAAAGCAACTCCCGCCAATTTTTTATCTAGAATCATTTCATCTGTTGGTCCAACCCTTTTCCTCAGCAACCTGCTACACTTCTAAGTACTACATTGAAGACATGAAAAATAATACTTTGATGCTGCTGAAGACAGTAATTTTACCAACAAAATTTTCAGGGGAAAAAAAAACGTTACAAAAGCAGTTCATAGCTATTACAGAAGACAAATATATGACTGCACACACACCCGTAAAGATTACAGAAAACAAAAACAACTATCTATAAGCACTACACTGCTACCACTGTGTTTTTGCACAGAAACATCTCAGTATTGCTTGCACACTTTTAAGAATGCAAAAATAACTAGGTCCATCTTGAGAATTCAGATTTTCCTGTGTCAAAATTGTTATACTGACTCTTACTTTAATTCCACTCAAACTATTTCATCTCCCCCCAAAGCATCCACGATGCAGAAAAAGAGGGTAACTGCAGATTTTCTCAGAAACATTCCCATGCAGCAGAGCTGTTTATATACTGATGAATCAATATAGCATCACTACAGTATCTCATCAGTATGTATCACTTTTCTTTCTCTGGAATATACAAACATACCACAATAACCTCTCAGTAAGCATTTGCTCCCTAATTTACTGTCTAGTTCTAGCCCGAGCTAGCTATAACGTGACTACAATGTCACAGCAAAACGGGATGCTTACTTAACTGCCAGAAGAGGCCAGCAATGCATCCAGAAAGACAGCAATTAGCACATCTAAAATAACCATTTCTATACAGAGACAGTGTAAAAGCTTAGATATGTTTACATCTTAGCTCGCACTCGTTACCAGCCAAACCCATATGCATACAGGAGAGAAATCCTGCAGCACTTTGCAATCCAGATGACCGACTGCCGCTCATTCTAGACTTCTCCATTCAAAACACTAGCTCCGTTTTCCTCCTCCCCCCTTCGCGAGCACAGATTTGTCCAAAGATTTTTAATGTCCCTCCATTAAATTAACAACCGCTTGCACAGTCTCCTGTCCACTGTTACAAGCCCTCAATAACAGGTTTTGCTCCATGCTCCACCATCACGCTGCCAAACATGGCTGCATCATGTCCTCTTTGTGATTGAATATGTATATCTCTTTTGCCTTTTAAGACTACTTTTATCTGCCTATCCTTATTTTCTCAGATTAGCAAGGGACCATTTCAAATCGCTATTATCCACTTTTCATTCCTTTTAACAGTTTGATAATTTTCCAGCAATGTTCCACCGTAAACCAAATGCATTTATACTTTCCAGGTTCACTTCAAAAACAATCAAGGAGCTTTATACATTGAAACCCTCCCCACCATTATAACGTACTTATTTACCCACAACAGAAAACTCTTCTAATAAAAACCTCCCTCCTTCAAAAGAAGCGTGGAGAGAAACCCCTTCACACCAGCGAAAGGAAATTTTATCATCTGGCTTTTCTTCCCCGCAGCTCCCTCTCCTGAAATTGGACCCCCTTGTATATCAATCCACCTCGGAGCCTCTCCTCCAGCCTCTTGCAGAAGCCACACACAAAACCCACCCCAGCCTTTGCCTCCCTCCGCTCTAGAACCGCCGTGGCTTTTCGTGCTGTTGAGCGGGATTTTTTTATTTTACTGAAAGAAAATAAATAAAACTAATGAGTCTCCACTGGGATTTCCCTACTACACGTACAAGTTTCTAAAAAGGGGGGGACCTCCCCAGAGAGAGCAGCCCCCGGCCAGACCTCCCCCGCGGAGCCCCGGCCGCCCCGCACCGGCCCCTCCACACGGACCGTTATGACACGGGGCGGGCGCGGCGCTCCGCGATAACCGCCGCAACGGTGGCCCCGCTCCCTCCCCTCGTCGTCGTC